>MU968480.1:11514001-11614953 GCA_034641835.2 Pinus albicaulis | reverse complement strand
AGCCATGGACTTATTTTCTGCCAGCTGACTTTTGGCTGTTTTCTCAGTGATTCTGCTTTTCCAAGGATTTCACACTTTGGCCAAAGTAGTGACCTGTGACTTCCGCACTCCTGCTGCAGATTCTGTAGAAAAAAATTCGTCTGTACCAAGTAGCCGATGCTCAACCTGCGCAATAAGGCCAGAAACACACGAAAGTTAAAAATTTGACTGTTTGAGGGTTTTAGAGGTGAAAAGCACCATAAAAATAGGAAAAACATGAAATTGAAGAGAAACCCTAGGGTCTGAAACAGCTGGATATGCAGGAATAGATCAAACGACAACGGTCGTAAAATAAAACCCGTGTGGAGTCGCCAATTGTTAGTATGAATCTTTCATCGTAAAATATCACTTTAGCTACGCATAACAAATAGCCCTAACATCGATTATGGCTGCAAAATATCTTTAAGTTTGCTGCACAAATTTAGATCTAAGCACAAAAGACATTAAGCAGATAAAATATAACATGGCTCCATAAATCCAATGGACAAGACAAGAAGAATGTATTTAAAAGAATTTTGTATTATATTAAAGAATGGGGCACCTGAGAGGAAAACAAGAAAGGTTTCTTCCGGTTCTCCTCAGTGGGATGGGTTCTTGAAAGTCCAAGCCAAAGAATCCCAGCTCCTCTCTTTTCAGGGTTGAAAACCTTGACAAACATAGAACTCAATGGGAGCTCACAAGGAAAAAATGGAAAATGGTGACCAAGAGTAGATCTAGAGTGATCTAATGCAATGGAAGTGACTAATGAATGGGGAAAACCCTTCTATTTATAGCAAAATATTGTGGTGTTCTAGAACTCGGTGCATGAATAAAATATTATTAATCAAATTCTAGAATCACCCTTTAGGAATATTTTATTATATTTGTTGGAGGGAAGAGGGTTTTTGACTTGGGTCAATTCCTTTATTTATAAATAACAAATAAATAAATGATTTATTTATTATTTAAGGGAAATGAGGATAATATAATTAAATAAATAATGGTTTATTTAATTATTTATATGTGATTTAATCAAATTTAACTAAGAATATTATTTAAATAATGATTTAAATAACTTATTCTTAGGAAATAACCAAATAAATAAGGATTTATTTAATTAATTTCCTTGTTTTGGGTTAAATATGACCAAGAAATATAAAAAACAAGTTATGCACATGGTGAAAGAAATTTTACTTAGGGTAAAATTGGTCTTACATGGTGTACTTAGGTTCATCTAATGATAATAGGTTAGATGACCAAAAAATGGTGTAACATTGGGAATTGTAGGGACTAAACTCTATAAATGATATCCGAGTCTATCCATGTAGATGTCAGGGACAGGGTTGTTATAAGTCATTGTCAAATTATATGCCTATAGATTGGAGCATGTCCAAGGCTAGAATGAAATTAAATTGCATATGTGACATTGTATATTATTATGATATCATGAATTCCTTCAAGTGTCAGGCACCACTATTTCAAGTATGGTGACCTAGTCTTAAGGGGAACTAATGCCTTACTTCAAGTCTGATGTCTTCTGTGTAGGTCATTCAACCTATGGAGGCAACTTTAATATATATATATATATATATATATGGGATCTAAATGTACAACAACGTTGAAGATCACAAACCCATACCTAAATGTACAACATTGTCGCAACTGCAATTTCTGCCACAATGGTGAAATATACAACACAATCCATGCTTGCCTATGGCTTCAATATGTCCTAAATTTTAGGCAATTATTTCCATTTTGTAACCCTATTTTGCAGAGTGTTGTATTGAATAAGTTATGGGTATCATAGTTATTGAATAAGTTATGCCCTGAAATTAAGAAAGAGGTTGTTAGTCAAACAACAACCTTCCTGAATATCATAGTTACTCCTTCAACTATAGTGAAATCAAGAAATTTAGGTTACTCAATTTAAATTAGGGAGATCACGAAAAAAAGTCTCTTAAATGAGGGAGAACAAGGAACTTATAAGTTACTCAATTGACCATAGGAAGATCAAGGGTATTTAGAAACATACTTTTCCAATAGAAGAGGAATAAAATATGAAGTGGATATAATGAAGCATGAACAAAAGATCCAGAAATTAGAAAGAAGAAACAACAGTTCTTACATGACCATAGGACTTGGTTATCAGGTAGTAGATACAGAGCCAGCAACAAGAAACAATAAACTGAGTGGATGAAGGATGAAGAAAGAAACCAAAATTGAGTGGGAGTAAGTTGTAACTTGTCCCAAAATGCTAGGAGTGGACCCATTTCAAATTTGACTAAAATAATTTTAATCACGAAAAATATAGCAGAAAAACAGGAAGAACACAAAACCAGGGCTAGGATAGATGAAGTTATATTGACCCAGTACAGGGCAAAATCAATTTTAATTTAGAAGGAACTATATCATATTTTCATGTGAGAAACAATTACCTGGATCCACAATGGACACACGGTAATACTTGCCACATGTTGTTCCCAGATATGCTCTTAAATATCATGGTTGAAAGTGTTGTTCCAGGTAGACCAAGCTCAATTGAGGACAACCAATAGTTTTTGGAAGGCTGAGATGGGGCTTATTTCCTTATGTTGTACAAGTAGTGTAGTCCTTTGGAATATAACCATTGTCTTAATTTAGTGAAAAACTTGTAGACATATCCACCACCTATAAATGGGTGCTTTCCAAGGATGACTTGCTTTCCATCTCCCACTTTTCAAACTAGCCATTTGTAGAGAAAGGGGAAAGCGACCATGAGCGCTTTCCATACTATGAAGCCTATTTTGGAAGGTTTAAAGGCATGTACTCTAATCCATTCCACCACCGTCGGGATTCTTAAATATTTGTCCTTGATAATTTGACTCCAAATTCCCTCTCCAAATAGACTTCTCCAAAGATTTTTTAAGGATAAATATTTGAAAACCCAGATCAGATTTTTAAATCCCCAGCCTCCTAGACTTTTTGGAATAGATAGAGAGTACCGGTTTGCAAGTTGTACTCCTTCTTTATTGTATTTTCCAGCCCATGGGAAATTGAATATCATCTATCTTATGGTATTGAGGATAGCATAGGGGATTTTGGCTAGGGACAACTAGTAGACTACAATGTTTTCCAGAACAAATTTCACCATGATCATTTTTCCCCCAAGTGACATCCAATTGTTACACCATAAATTAATTTTATGCTCCACTTTTCTTATCATCCACTTCTAGTCCTCCTTATCATAGTTGTTTGGTTTGAGAAATAATTTGAGATACTTGATACCATTTTTGAGTGAGGTCTAAATCTGCAATGGAAAGATATAATGAATCTCCAAAAGTGTGTTTGGGTTGACTATCGATTGATGAAAGGAGGATTTATTAAGATTGATATCCATTCTAGTGGCATTGCAAAAGAGGCTTATTATTCTGTGGAATGCATGTCATTCAACTATGATTAATAAAACCAGAATAAGTACATTGTCCACAAATAGAATATGAGTAATGAATTTTTTTTTGGAAATTTTAATGCCATTTATATTTCCATCCTATTTTTCTTTCAATAGAAGGTGACTTAGACCTTCCATCACAATTGAAAAAAGCAGCAAAGACAAGTGGATTCCCTTCCTAAGACCCCGAGATTTGATGAATTTTTTTGAAGGAGAACCATTGATAAGGATGGAGAATTTGGCTAAGGATACACAACCCATGCTCCAGTTTGTAACCTCCAAGCTCAACTCGATTTGAAGGAGAAAAAGTATGAAGAAAGTCTAGTTGAATTTATCAAATCTTTTTGAAGGCCCATTTTAAGTACAAGAGCTTACATTTTTTTGGACTTAATAGAATGGATGGCTTCTTGGGAAATGGAAATGGCATCATGAATATGCATATCAGCGAGGAAACCGAATTGATTTAGTGGAAGCTTTTCTTCTATCATCCTCTTGATCTTGTTTGAGATTATCTTGGAGATTATTTTATATACTAGGTTGCATAGGGAAATGGGCTTCAAGTCCAAAAATTTCTTGGGATTTGAGAATTTTGGAATCAAGGCTATGTAGGTATCATTGATGTCTACTGACACTTTCCCTGATCTTCTATATTCCTCTACCATCATGCAGAAAATTGATCCTATGATATCAAAAAAGGTGAGGAATAGTTCCACTATCCATTTATCCGATCCTGGACTTTTTTCTTTAGAGAAAATTTTCAGAACTCCTTCAATTTCCTCTAGGGAGGCTGAGATACTAATCATATTCAATTCCTGTTGAGTGAATAAGCATGGATAATGTTTGATTAATTGAAGCTATGAGCTAATGTTTGAGGACCCTAGATATTTGAAGAGAGATGAAAAGTAGGATGATGCTACAATTTTTAAATCCTTAGTGGAAGAGATTATTTTTCCATATTCTACCTCAAGCTCCCATATGGTATTTATGTTACTCCTATTATTTGCATAGCTATGGAAAAATTTAGTTTTGACATCTCCCATTTTTATCCAAGTAGCCCTGATTTTTAGTCTTCGTGTTTCTTCTTCCATATTTAGGATCTAAGTTTTCCTAACTTCCATAAAGCTCAATTTCTAGGTTATTTCTATTGAGAAATATGAGGAGAATATATGAGAAATGTGTTCATATTTAGATTATATTTCTGTGAGCTATTTTTGTTGTTTTGTTTTCCTTTTTCTCTCTGAGAACAAAACTGCCTTCTTTAGCTCCATGAGATTTCTAGCCAAGATAACCATTGTTGATGAGCAGTTTGAGACCAGGATTTTCTATCAAAATTCCTTTACCAACAATATGAAAGATCCTTATTCCAACCATGAATGGTTGAATTTAAAAGGATATATATTTTTTATAGGATCAAATTACATCTCTATAAAAATGGGCATGTGATCTTAGAACTTATCTTGAGTTGTCTAGGATTTGAGCCTCCTTACTCTTTCTTCTCTTTCTTCCAATTGCTTTGCCATTAATAACCTATCCATTCTTTTGGCTATCCCTCCCGCACTTATCTGAGCATTTATATAGGTAGGGATTAATGGGAAGGGAGCCATGTCGCAGATTTAATGGTTCTACAACATTGATGAAAAGTAGGAGCTCAGAGGATCTGGTCTAGCTCAAAGACCCCAAGTCTCTCCTACATATATAGTAAATTTAAAGTCTCCTATCATGATGAGGGCTTGATCTAAGAGAAGGTCGTTGGCTTGTATCGAGTCTCAAAAATCATGTATGTCATTGTATGGTCCATAATAATTGATTAATTTTATGGGGCAAGGGAATCCTCTTATTGATCCTTCTAGAATGATACCCAATGAGGAGGAGAAAGTCTGGAGTGATGCATATTTTGGGTCCCATATAGTGATTAGCCCACCTGACAAGCCATTTGATTCTAGAGCACATGAATACCAGCCTAAACAAATATTTTGGAAGCACACTCTGGTTTTTCCTCCCGATACCATGGCTTCATGAAGATAAATGATAGAGGGGCCATGGGTGTTGATAAATATTTTGAGGGAGGAAAATTTGGAGGGACCCCAACCCCTCGAATGTTGAGAGACAAAGTTATCATTATTTAGGAGAAAATGGGTGTTTTTTCTCTAAGCTCCATTGAATTAAGATCTAAATCACCAGGTAGAGAGAGGTTGATTCCACCCTAGATAGGCTAAGGATGATTTCATTCTCTTTCCATTTCTTTTTTGTTGTTCTTTTTCTTTATGATAGTGAGTTTTTGAAAGGAGTAACTAGGTTATGTATAGGATATATCAACTGGATTACTCCCTCTGAATGTGGAAATAGGGGAAATATTAATTTCATATTTATATGAGAGCATTGGTGCATAGGTTACAGGGGTGCCCAAGTTAGTAAGGGAGATTGATGCACTAGAGTGCTCTTATTTTGAGTCAGTAAAAACAAATTTGAATAGGGAATTTGACGGGAATCCAATATTTTTTAGAGAAATATTGATACACAAAAAACATTTATTTGGCTTTTCAAGGTTGTCTGGAAATTTGGAGGATGTTATAGGTTTTAAGGAATTTACTGCTGAGTTTTGTGGAAAATAGTGTCTGCTAGAATGCGAAAGAGAGAAAATGGTTATATAATTAAGTGCATTCAATGATATCTAATCCATAAGTAAGGAATGTTCAACATACAGATTTTGAATAAAAGAGTTTGGATTTGAAGAGAGACTGGTCGGCTTGAACCATATCGCGAGAGTGTTCGGGCCCAAGAGAACCTTCAGGTGATCAACTAGACTAGATGTATTCCACGACTTTATCATCATCCTTTTCAGTGACAACATCAGCCTCATCCTTAGATATTTATCCTTTATTATAGCCTTGAGTAGGGTCATCTTCCAAAAGTTCCCTTTCCCTTGAAAACTCAGAGCTCATATGTTGGTTTTTCAACTTGCTGAAACTAACTCCTTTACCTCCTTCAAGGAAAAATTTGGCCTTTCTTTCGAAACCCGCAAAATTGTATTAGGAATCAACTCTTAAGCTGGCCTTGTCAAGTTTTTTATGGTTATTGATACCAAGACCTCAATGCAAAGGAGCCTCACAAGTATTGTCTAGATGGCCTAGATTCCTGCAATTTATACATCTAAAGGGATTCTTTCGGTAGTATAGTGGCTATATGTTCTCCTTCTTGTCATAAAGAATTTTTAGAAACCCTATTAATCCTTCACCAGTCTCTATCTCAACCAAAACCCATTCCATACTTTTATCTGCCATAAAAAAAAAAAATTCTTCATCCAGGTAAATGAACCTACCCAATGAATTTTCCGCCTTGATAAGTACCTCCTTTGACCATAGCTCGAGCTGGAATCCTGGAAACAAAACCCAAATATTCTTATGTTTATGGAAACCTCAAAGCGGCAGTCTAAATTCTCAAGCTCAGAGACAAATATTTTCTCCTTCTCGTCCTAAATAATTTTTAGAAACCCTGGTAATCCTTCAGCAGTCTCCATCTCAACCAAAACCCATTCCATACGTTTATCTGCTATCAAAAAAAAAAATCTTCATCCAGGTAAATGAACCTAGCCAATGAATTTTCCACCTTCATAAGTACCTCCTTTGACCATAGCTCGAGCTGGAATCCTGGAAACAAAACCCAAATATTCTTACGTTTCTAGAAACCTCAGAGTGGCAGTCTAACTTCTCAAGCTCAGAGACAAAGTGACCAACGCCGACTAACCTAGACTTGGTGGGGATTACCAAGTGAAGTCCTACCCAACATCTCAACCGTCGATTGCCAAAGTATCAACGGTGGAGATCTACAAATTTTCACACTACCGAAACATATCTCGTACTAGCGCAATACCGATAGTAATATGACCGTCGCAAGACCGACGTTTATCCCCAATGCCATCACTTATCTTAGAAACATCGCATTTCCGATGTTGTGTCCAAAAATGTCGCTCTTCCGACGGAGTTCCTAAATGTCGGTATAGTGACGTTTATCCCCAATACCGTCGCTTTTCTTAGAAATTTTGCATTTTCGACGTTGTGTCCCAAAACGTCGCTCTTCCAACAGAGTTCCTAAATGTCGCAATACTAGCGTTTATCCCTAATACCATCACACTTGTCTTAGAAACCTCACATTTCCGAAGTTGTGTCCCAAAACTTCGCTCTTCCAATGGAGTTCCTAAACGTCGCAATACCGACGATGTCCCTAAATGTCGCTATAGCGACGGTTGTTGGTGGGATTTTAAAAATTTAGAAAAATTAGGGAAATTTCCGATAATACGACAAAAGTGTCAAAATTTTGACCAAATGTACTAGTGACTGTTCTAGTTGTAGACAGATCTAGCACCATGACTGAAAGTTTCAAAAATTCAGAGATATAAGTATCTGGATCTCCTGACTTCTTGAGCTTAGCTAGCTCAACAAAGTGTGCTTCTGGATCTCTTCGGTCAAATATTTCTACCAACCTTCGGGTGAATTCTGCATATGCAGTCACACCTGCATGCCCCAATGTAGATAGACCATGTAACCACCATTCATTTGCTTCACCCTCAAGGTGCAGCGTTGTTAGATTAACGGCTTAAATCTCTGAAACTTAGTTAATATGGAAATAGATGTCTAATTTCTCTACCCAAGCCTTGGTTGTGCACTTGGGTGACCCATCAAAAATAGGCAGAAATAATCTACCCATAGTACATTGCAGAACATTTTTTTGCATGTACCCTCCACCTCTATTGTTATTATGAGGTCTTATATTATCCTTGAACCGACAGAACTCTTGGAATTTCAGAATCTCTTTGAACCTTTGAGATTGAGATTCATATTCTAGGAATTAATCACCAAGAATCTCCTCCTCTTGGGGTCCTTCAACTCCATTTCCCACTGCTAGGAATGTAGGCATGGTGGAGCGTTGTGAAACTTGATGTAATGTCAGTTGCTCACAGCAATGATGTGAGGTGCCGAAAATTTCTCCATGTTGAAACCGACTTGGGGTTTCCTTCTATCTTTCCACACAAATCTCCTTGATTTCTTTGGAAATATCCTACATAGTTTGGAGAAGAAGTTTTGGAAAATATTTTTCATCCATTGCTCCAGATGTTATAGATGTAGTTCCCCACAGACTGGGCCAATATTATGCTTTGATACCACTGTAATATTCCAAAATAGGAAAAACAGGAATATTGAAAATAAAACTAGAAAATGCAGTAAACATCAATACATCAAAACATGAGTAGATCATTGATCTATTTTATTATATATGATAGCAAAAAATGAAGTACAAGATCTTGAGGAAAAGACACTCAAGCTAGTAAAAACAAGCCTGAAATTACCCTATACATCAAGACATAAGAAATTGTTGCCACATAAGCTTTTGGGAGGCCATGACTACGCAATCCTACTGGAAATAACTCTTGTTGGAAACTATGAATGTGTAGATCTCCTGATAGAGTTCTCAAAAAATTTTAGGATTAGAGATCTGGGCTTACTATCACAATTCCAAGATAACCCAAGAAGGGTTTCCGGAAATACCCAATATGAAAAATGTAGCCCTAGGGCTGATTTATGCTTTGCAACTAGATAACTACTAGGAGGTGGCTGATATGATGAGAAAATAGCTGATACTCCTCTGTACTGACTTTTCGGACAAAGGGTTTCTCCCCTCACTGGAAAATAAGCTCAAAATCTTGGGTTATCAACCCTCCACTGAAACTGCCCTCCTGGATTGCGTAACTCCTTAAGGAAACTGCACTGCTGAAGGTGGCTGAAGATTGGCCTAATATCGGATGATGGAATGAAGCTCAAATGAACCTCTCCTGAGTGGGCACTCAAATTCCCCTGAGGATGAAGGTGGGATTTCCACCCAAAAACACCCTTGTGCTAAATAGCACAACAGACTCTGCTAAACAGTTGAACCGTGCAGAAAGTCATAAAAGACCATACATAAACAATATTAAAAATTCTTTCCATGGCTTCCATACCCTTCCTTATATGCTTTGTGAGCCTCCTCCCCCTTGGCCACACTCAATAATGATGCTACTCTCATGGAGACTTCCTCCCATTATGACTGCGTTGTCCTCCGCTATCTCCACTACCTCCATGACTGCACTATTTATTTGGTCAACCTTGACCCCATCCACATGCATTGACCCCCATTCACACCAAGGAGTGCTTTATTCAACTAGATGCACTGATCCGCATTGACATTAGAAGTGGTTTTATTCCTACTAAAGAGATTTATGGGTCCCTCTACCCTCTTATTCATCTATCTTATTGACAAAAACAAAATTTAATAGTTTAACTAGCTAAAAGCTAATTAGGAATATTACAAATGTTGTACAAAACTGCCACAAAAAAAATCATAGACCATCTCACAAGTCATGGCCCCTGGAATAAAGAATCAACATAAAATAAAAGTGGGCAACTAATGTGTTTCCCGTCACTGGTATAGTGTGCAATGGTCATCAGAAGTAGTCAGAGGCACCTCACCTCCTTTGCACCAAATGAATAAATACGTAATTGAACATCAGACACTTGAAAATCTGCAAGAGAAACTATATCGTCCCCAATGTATCTTTGGGAGTACTCAAATAGACCCCGTGTTGCATAGTCAACGGGAACATCTGGGAACTAGGGAAAATCCTTCCCTCTCCTATATAGGCCAGTAATAAAATATATGTCCTCCTCAGTGGGCACAAACCACTGGCCAGGACCGACCCAGAAAGCCTATCGGTGGGCATCCCACCTGAAGATCAGTTGTTCCAATAACCCACTATGGACCTTCAGGGATGTAGCCTCCTCGTAGAACTTGAGTAGGCCTACCTTAGGAGCAACTGGGTGGCTATCGTAATAGGGTGAGGGTACAAAAGTCTCTCGTGCCTCCCACAACTGAATCACATTATAACAGTCCTCCATATGTTCTTGTTGTTCCCTTTATTTTCTCAATTGACGTCGCTGAATGATTCACATATCAAACACATTTTTTAATTAAATGATATATATATATATAAAATTGTTTTTGAAAAAAAAAAGTCGGTGCACCTAAAAAAACAGTCACACACCGGTACCGGTGCATACTTTTTTTATCGAGCACCATGCTCCATGCACCCAAAAAAAAAGTCACGCATTGTTACCAATGCATAATTTTTTTATCGCGCACTACGCTCGATGCACATGGAAAATGTGTGTGCACCGCCAAAGAAGGGAATATTTTTTTGTTGTGCATTGATGAAGCTATCCTCCCCAGGGTGAATAGTTTGGTCAATGCATTGCCCAACAATAGTACATGGTCAATGGTGTGGTCCTGTAAACGAATGCACCATTGACCATGTACTGTTATTGGGCGGGTGGTGCACTGACCCAACTATTCACCCCAAGGCAGATATTTTGGTCAACGCACCACCCAACAACTGTACATGGTCAATGGTGCGGTCCTGTAAATGGCCACACCATTGAATATGTAATGTTGTCAGGCAAGCAGTGCACTCACCTAAATATCTACCGCGGGGTGGTTAGTTTGGTCAACACACCGCCCCTCCCAACACTATTACGGTGTGGTCGTTTAAACAACCGCACCACCTTGTTATTTTGTAAATTAGTTACAGTGCGCATTTTTTCGGTACTGCACCTAAACCTAGTGCAATTTCCATTAACACCATTCGTGGTGCGGTTTGTAAATTTACAGGAAGCACCGCGAACGGTGTGAATCGAAAGGCTCAAAAGCACCGCGCATAATTTTTTATCTTTTAAATGGTTAATTTTAAGCTATTTTCAAAATTTAATCCACCAAAAGGTTTATTTATTGAGAAACAAGTAGATTACTTGTACATTTGCACGTCAAGGAGGCATATTTTTTGAGGAATTGAAGAAACTAAATTTGCCCACTTTTTTTTAAAATTCGAACTCCACAAAGTGGGCAATGGATGGAAACAATGCGTACAATGGGAGAACCGATGGTAGGGCCTCTCACACAAGACAAACTCACATCGATGCTTGAGAGGTCTGGAGCACCGAAGAAGTAAAAATGACATTTTTACTGCCAGTAATTTTTTTTTATTTATCACTGTTCCGATGCGGGAGTTTTTGAGACGCACCGGGTGGTATTATCAATGGAGCACCACACGTCATTACGGTGCACTGGATTATGGAGATGCTTTGGGCCTGTTTATACATAGATAACCGGTGCACTAGAGAATTTAGACGCACCGGGTAGGTTTGTACGGAGAGCACGGTGTATCGATGTGCCAATTTTTAGTACACACTGGTATGTTTTGCATAAAATGCATTGATGCGCTTTATGATGAGAAACGCACCGCAAAAAAAAAAAACATCCACAAAAACCTCCACCCACCAACCTCCTCTAGAGACCCCTGCTACAAATAGATATATGGGCTATTTTTGTAAGGGGTTCCTCAAAAACATCTGCTAGAGGGTCTTCTACCTGTAGTGTTAGGACCAAAGAATTGGAAACCAAGTTCAAATAACTCAAGGATTCAAAAAATTTAGTAGAGATTTCAAGCACTTAGTAGGGAAAGGTTTTGGCAAGCAAGGCTAGTTACATGCAAGGAGGTGAGGTCTAATATCTTATATGAACACAAGTAAAAGCATGGATGAGAATATTATAATAAACATAGTGAAGGAAAAAACATGGTTGAAGACACAATAAGGACAATGACAAACTTCTTGAGAGATATTAAGGGGTGGGTGGGCCAAATACATATATCAAAATGGCTAGGAAATCACCAAATTCAAGAGGCTATATAAATATCATTCAAGTTCACAATCCAAAATGAATGGGAGAAATCTCAAATCATGCAAGGAATAAGGAGGTTAAAGAGATCAAAATTGTAACATACCTCGTGTCTTCATGCTCGATTCAGGATACGAGGTATGGAATTTTTATCTTCTTCACGAACATAAAAATTAACTCCCATACCACTCTATGGCATACTTGGTTTTCTCAATGAATTACAAAGGTTACAGGGTACACAAAATTTTCTTATTCTTTTAACTAGGGTACGCAAAATTTATATGCAAATTGTAATAAACCACTTTTAACAATTTTCTTCAAATTCTTTGCATGCAAATAGGGATCGATTAAAAACAACAATATTATCCCCATCCACAAAACAACATTTTCATTTGGTCATTTCATCAAAAAATTTGTACGCAATGAATCATTAAACTATTTAGGCATTTTTCAAACACGTTGCATGCAAACTAATATAGAAACTTCCTCAGGAAATATGTCCTAAATTATAACAATCCAAGTTCTAAAAACTGAAGTAGATCATCAATCAGATATCACCTCACTATTGTTCAAGTTTCAACTTTAGGAACCTCCCAGATGAAATTTTTTAGTAGAAATTCCAACATGACATATTTGATGCATGATTTTACCCAGAAAGATCAAATTTCTCTTATCATATCTCCTAAAATATTGTGACAAAAGATCTGAAAGTTGGACCAAATGATTAGTGGGATTTCCCCTCACTATGGTCCAAATTTTAGCTTTTGGAACTTGCCAAAAGGAAATTTATAGTATAAATTCCAAATTGACCTATTTTATAGATGATGTTATGAGTATCCAAGAAACTTGACTTCTTCTGATCATATATCCTAAAATATCAAGACCTAAGATATGAAAGTTGGACCAGATGATTAGCGAGATTTCCCCTCGCTATGGTCCAAATTTTAGCTTCTAGAACCTCCTAGAATAAAATTTATAGCACAAATTCCAACATGACCCATTTAAATATGCATTTAGGAGGCCCAACTTCCTCTAATCATATTTCTTAAAATTGTAATGTATATAAGGTAGTTTCATGGAAGGGAAAAAAGAGAGTGAGCCTCTCGAATAAAAGTAATAGTACTATCCTAAAAGAGACGCACAAGAACATGGAAAGAGATATTGATTATACTGCAAAATAGTTCACAAGGTAACAACGATCATAAAATAAAGTAACAATTCACATTCAACAATATTCATACCAAAGTCAACAATATTCATACCAAAGCCAACGAAATATTTTATTTTCATTAATATGTGTTAACATAAACATATACTGCAAACAATGAAATAATAGTATCACAATTATTTATGACATATGCATTAAAGTACTTTGACTCCAAGCACTTCATATATTAAGTAAAATTCCCACGATACATGATTACAATGATACAACACTAGCCCTAATAATGGAACATTAAGTCACCACTTTCTCCTCCAAATAATGATCTTCTCTCCTATGCAAAGCTAGAGAAACCAAGGTGAAAATTCCCCGTCCCCTCTTTCTCTTGAGCTATGGGGGTCTATTTATAACAAATGAGGTGAATCTCCACCTCCCATGTGACTCTTGAGCTCCCTCATGACTCTTGAGCTCCTGTTGTGACTTTTTGAATTCCTATGTGAACTTTGAGCTTCTACACGAATTTATAACTTTATAGTGAATTTTCACATTCCATGTGGAATCCTTGGGCTTCCACACAATTTACATTTTCTCATTTTTTAAATTACATAGCTACATTCTATGAATGATGTGGAAAAATACATTAAAACATATGAATTTTGTAGTGACACTTTGAGAAGCCATGACTTGGCGAAGGTGACATAAACTTCATTTCATCAATGTCATGCTCTTCCCCTTGCTACTATGACTTTGACTTCATCATTATATATTTTTTATTGTTCTCCATCTTCACCCTCCAAAGGGTCTAGATAAGTGTTGGAACCTTCAATGTCAACATGATTTTTCATCTCTTTATCTTAGTCCAAGATTCCTTCATGTCCTTCATGATGGTTCCTCCTTTTACTTCTTCACAATTGCCTTCTTGAAACCTCTCCTTGATAACCTCCCTTGAGCATTACCCTTCCATGTTGAGATGCCTACAGTTGTATTCCACACATGACAAGCCAACATCAATCAAAAAACCACTTATTCTACCTTTTCTTTCTTATGGAAGATGTTGATTATGATGGGAAAACCGACAAGGGTTTTGAGAGAGAGGGACTAGGAACTACGTAGTTGAGATCAATAGAGACCAAGGTATGTAAATTTTTTCCACTAGAACTACAAAATGCACAATAAGGAGAGGTTCTTCAAGGCTTTTTTCAGTGAGTAAGTCCAGGAGACAAGGGTGATGAGATTTCTAATTAAGGATACGTAGTGCGTAGTGATCAAGAGAGAGGAGGCAGGGATTGTGCAGTTGAGCTTCACAGGGACTGAGGGATGACGCCACTGTCCACTGGAACTACTCAATGAATAGTAAGAGGAAATACATGATAAGGTACTACATAGTGATGGGTTTCAATCAGCATGAGAGATATTACTAGCCACTATAATTTTGCAATGTGGAGTGATTGAGGAGCAGGTTCCAATATTGCACAGTTGAGGGATGCATTGACCTAGAGAGGGACCTACTGCCCATTGTAACTATGCAATGTAAAGTATGAGGCTCACTTGGTGAATTTATTGCACAGTTGATTATTGTAAGTAGGAGAAGGCCAGATCATTGTACTTTGAGGATGCTCCCTTCACCATGAAGGGGAGAGAGCCTTTGTATTACGCAGTTATCTTCAATGGTGATTAATATTAGGCTCCAATTTCCATTAGAACTGCATCATGCATAATGGAGGTAAGCATGAGTCAGTATTGGGTGCAGTGACTAAGGGTAAGCAATAGAGACTTGAGAGATTGTGCTTTAGGATTACGCAATGTGCTTGTGAAAAAGGTTGTCCTTAGTATGGAATAGTGTGGTTTGCAGGAGGTAAGGGTGTCATCATTTTTGGATAAGAATATGAAATGTGCTCATCATTTGGCTAGAATTTCAGGTGTGCAATATGTGAGGACAAGGAGATCCCCAAAATTGGCTAAGTGTGGGGTTAGAGGAACATGAGAGAAAAAAACATGCAAACTAGTCCTAAAACAATGATCACACACATTTACTCCATTTAACACAAGCCAAAATAGTGCACAATAGTCATAATGAACATTCATACCTTGAAATGACAGCGAAGCGACACTTATTTTTTAGTGTGCCAGTTGAAATGTAGGTTTGCGACACTTAAAATACGAGTTTGAAAAAAGCGTCAAATACAACCAGAAAGTGTGCTAAGCTATGGAAAAGTGTCTAACACATATTCTCATAAGAATATGTGTTAGACACTTTTCCATAGCTTAGCACACTTTCCTGATTCCTGATGTATTGTAATGCTTTCATTAGCCACAACATCACTATTAGAATACCAGCTAAAACCATGTGAAATGATAAAACAAGATCAGGTACCAAAAGTAGACATTATGGGGAAAGTAGTGTTGCACATACATGTTACCTTGTTCCAAATGAATTCCCTATTTTTTTTATGCCCAAAGTCTTATGATAAAAATAAAATTTTGTTTAAAAATTGCAGTTTCAAAAGGAATAACACAATATTTCTGCACACCTAATATAACAATCTCGTACCTAGGTCATTCAGCACATATTTAGAGGCAACTACAATCAATATGCATTGTTGGCAACCAACACCTTGTGAGTAGTCATCATTAATTAATTCATCACTTTGAATACCATGAGAATTAAAGTGAGTTACGATACCAATCAACAACCTCTTTATTTGAACACTCTAAATTACGTTGTCATCCAGATTCAAAACTAAATTTCCTCTTAATCTAGTACAATGAATAACCTTCCCTAAGGGTACCACATCATTAAAGATTCTTTAATTTTTGAAAGATAGAACTCAAGGGTTCATGTTCAAATCGTCTTAAAACCATTTTCGAAGAAAAAGGATGAGTCTTAGGGAAAGAGAAGGATAACCAAGCAAATCATAGTATGCTGTTAACTTTAATACCACAGACATGGCCCTGCTGCCCACAGGTGTCCATAACCTCGACAGGGATGTCTTTTAACCTAGCGAAATGTTAGTATCCCACTTACTAGGTACAGATTCAGAGTTAGCTTATTTGCCTCTTTAGATGAAGGCCATTGTCTTGGCTTGGTAACCAGCTAATGGCAGTGCCACTCACAAGGGGTAACATGGATGAATAGGCTGACTCATGATGAGACCTCCTGTCTTCTAGCCTTTTGGCTGAAAGCCATTATTCTGGCTTGGTGACCAGTAACAGTAATGTCATGAATGTTAGGTCTCATGATCATGGTAGGTCGGCTCATCACGAGACCTCCTATCCTTCCCTAAATCTTTGTAAGATATGATTATGGTTAACCTTAAAGGTTACTTAATAAGTGGGGAGACAGATCTACTCCTTAAGAGTACAGGATGGGGTGAAAAGTTTTTAATGACTAATCATTGCTGGCTAATTCCTCTACCCTAAGGACTTATTAAAGATATCCCATACAATGACTTATAGATTCTTTGAGTTAAGAATGCTAGTGCTCTCATGAATTGCTCATTATGATCTTAACAAGAGTGGTCCACCATAGGGGGTTTTCCAATAGTACCTTTTAAGGGAAACTGAAAATATATATCTGAGACAACAACTTATTAGAGTGATTAATCATGGTTACTTTTGAAAAATCATGAGGTATTAGAGTGAATTGTACTCAACAAGACTTGTCACAAATGTGTGTGTTAACAACTAATGTGGATCAAAAGTAGTTTTAACAACCATGATTTAAAATTCAAAACCCTAATAGCATTATAACTACTTTATTCATTTATTCTCCTACCCTATTTTACCCTAAGAGGCGAAAGACTCTCGTTTAAGTATAGGAGTACTTCCAATGAAGCCATGTGCGTAACAAAATGCTGATTATACTCACACTTAGTTTTAAAGAATAGACTTCAAGACATACGAAAGCATGAGAAACCAGTTGCTTCAATTGATATGGTACCAAGAGTTTCCAAATGATGAGGAAATAAGATGGCATGATGACTTCTCGAAACCAAGATTCAATGGAATCCACATATTTATGATTCTCCAACTGATGCAAATCTTCCACAGTTTGATAGTCACTCTCCTAGAGGCACAAAGAATCTGGTGAAAGAGAAAAGATAAATCCCTCAAGTTCAGGCTCAAATATCTGCTTTTCAAATTGACAAGAATGGTTGAGAGAGATTCTAGGGTTTTGAGTTTCAATAACATTTTCAGAACAAGTTCCAATGAAAGATTGCTCCTCTAGTGGTCTTTGAATTACATCTTCCCAGGGTGAATGTTCTACGGTAATGGGGGAAGTTTCCAAATTCATTCCCTTTTCCAACATGGAAGATGTAGCATTATGTTCAACATGGGAATCAACAGGAAGAATAGGTGTTTGAAACTGCTGTGCAACCTAATGGTTTAGATTAGGGCTTAAAATATGGTTTGGGGTAGGGTTTTGGTTAATGCTTGGACTAAGGTTTGGATTTGTATTAGGATTAGGCTTTGGACTCGGATTAGGTCTAAAATTAGAATTAGGGTTAGGTCTAGGGTGAGGATAAGGGCTAGGGTAAGGTTGCACATATGGCTGGGACCATGGAGGAGGATAACTTAATGGTGCATTGTGTTGATCATTTCAGCTCCCATTAAATCCTTGACAAGCAATCCCCTCTTGTTGGGCCTGAAAATTCACTTTTGTGCCTATCGTTGCTCTTTCCCACCCCTGAAATACATTATAAATGGCTGAAAGTCGATCATTTGAAAATATATAAGGCTTAATCCCTTTGGCCTTAGCCCTTTTTAATCTTTTCCTCCACAAGACCGAAAGTCAGAACCGAGCGCTAGCCTTGAAGGCGCTCATCATACACGGACATCGGGCTAAATCATAACCGTCAATCTATACAGATCGAGCGGCATTCACAACAATCCACCATGCTCGTGGCCCCCATGTATTTCCCAAATCACATCTCGGCCGTTCATTCACCTGCAAATCCAACGGCCTGTACCTCACTTGCCCCGGTGGTCCCTGCCACGCATTACTCTAAAAATCGGGTGGTATGTATCGCACTGCCTTTCGGCGGTGGGCGGTTTTTCCCCTTGAGCCAGCGATTCCATACGTTGTGTGTTGTGTTTCCTCACGTACGGCTCCAATACCACCCCCCATCATGCGTTATTGTTCGATCAGATACATGCAACGATATCGCTATCATCCGTCGGATCTGAAGGTCTTCATCCGACAGTGATGGCTCCACGAAGCTGCACGGGAATTAGTCCAAGCCCATCGCGCTCCTAGCCCACCATCTCATTACTGTCTGATGCACTCTCAACCGTCAATCTCGCCTGGAGATCAAATGGTCCAGTTCATCTGCATACTCTGCCATTAACCCCGTTTCTACACATCAACATCCCACGTGTTCATCGCATTTTCCCTTCACTACTTATGTGTTCCATTCATACCTCATATTTTAATGTTTTACATTATAACTTTGGCTAGTTAATTCATCACCATTACAGAGTATTTTTCATCACCACCCTGCATATTTCCGCCATTTCATCACTTCGCTTTATTACACGGTCATCTCCACTGCATTCACCCTCCCGTGCATTTGTTTTCTTAACAGGTTTGTGTATGGTGCAGGGTGCGAACGGAGGAAATCTGCCATTACTCATAGCCTCCATTACAGAGGCTGAGACCGCGTCAAAGACCCGTTTTTCAAAGGTGAAATTTATGAAGGAAGTCTTGGGTAGCTGCTGCGACATGACTGTTATTAAAAGAAACAAGGATAAAATCTATCAAACCTCCAGACGCATTCAAGAGACAGATTACGCAGATAGAAATATTGATAGAGCAGCAGAGAAATATCAGTGAATGATCAAGAAATTCAGCGTTTAGCATTGAAGATCTTAGACTTTAATTCAAAGTTAGAAGGTAGAGGGTACGATGCACAAAAAACAATTCCCTCCAGGTTTTACTTCAGCCGGATTTTCTCTCAGGAAAGTACAGAATGTTGGTGTGATTTTAATTTTTTCCATATTCCTGAAGAGATTTTCATACAACACATTTACTTCAGGAAGCCGGCAGTAGAGTACACACGGCACAACATAGCCATTCAGTAGTATGGGCATGAATGTTTCTGCCATTTTGTTTTAATAAGACAATTAAATGTTCACTACCTACCTCTCTTACTGGGTTTTCTGTTTCTCCTATAAAAGTCCAGGAGAATGAATTATTTAGGGTTCCAGATTTTATCATAAAATTATGTAGTGAAAGGATTTTTGCATACATTTTGTAAAGCTCTTGTATGAAGGCTCAGAGCCCATAGGGTCTCAGTGAGGAGGATTTCTATCTATTAAAGAGGATTCTGGTCTTTGGTATTTCATAGTGTGTAACCTTTTCTCTTATGTGTTATATTAATAGATCATTTCATTTCATCCATCTTTCTTGTATCATGTTTTGGAATGCGAGTGGCTCACTGATTTTTGTTATGGATTCATCCTAGCTTATGCCCATGCTCAGATCAGTCAAGTGCTTTAAATATGGCTCATGCATGAGATTCTGTTACATTATTCATCTAAACTGTCTTTCTGCTATATTATTTGCTTTGGGGAGGGTGCTTTTAAAACACCATTGTCATGTATGGATTCTTAGATTGATAAGCCCATATATGGTTATGTTGTGTATCTGGGTATCAACCCAATGTTGACTAGTATATTTTTAATATTTCTTTCATTACATACACCTTCTGATAATTGATATCTGTGACATATTACTTGAATCGGCCCTCTTTACAGTAAATTGTCTCTTAACTATCTGATGTCTTTATGTGAGAACTTTGCATCTTGTCTCTGCAACATTACTTTCCCTGTGGCGTTTTCTGAGGGTCCTGGTTCCATTTGAATTAATATTTACTATTTACAGAAGATAGTAAGTGAGTTGAAGCTGAAAAATTCATACATTATATTGTTACGCTCCTTGCTATGCTAAGATTTCCTAGGCACTAGTCTATCGCAAATCTAGGTTGCCTCTAGGAGCTACAACATCTTTCTAGCGCCGTTGCCAAGAAACGAAGTTAAGAAAATCAGAATCCCTGGGCCTTGACAAACATTATTCACTCTCTAATCAGGTGAGCATGGAGAGTTGAAGAGTTTTAGATCCCTCACCTTGGCGACTCCACATCTGGTTATTTGATAAATATATTTGCAGTCCTGGCTCCCTGTAAGCCACACCTAAGGTCAGATACGTTTAAGCCAAAGACACCTTCTGTGTCTGACCCAGAAAATATCATACATAGAAGAAGTTGGAAGGAAAGGAGATCAGTAAATTCTGAAATCCCTAGCATTGCTGAAGAATATTATCCATCCTCTTCCTCTCAAGAGGTCCAAGTAGAAAACCCCTACTCCACTGAGGAAAATCTGGAATACTACTCAGATAGTCCACCCCGGGGAGGTGTCAAAACTAAAGATAATTTTCACCCTACCCCTGAAGCTAAAGAGGTAAAAGAAGTCACAGAAGTAGCTTCGGTTAGCCGTGAACTTTTCCCATCAATGCCTCAAGTTGTTGTGCAATATATTCCTATTGTTATTCATATTCCACTTCCACCTCCTCCTCTTCTTCTAGTTACTCATCAGACCGTTGCACAACCCCCACCTCCTCCAATGGCCAATGTTCCAGGCTTTTTGTTGAATAAATATGCTCCCCTAGCATTACCATAAGTGTTGAATGATATGCCATAAGATTATTTGAAGATCTTGCCCAGATTCACTGGGGAAAATGAGATTGATGCTCAAAAACATCTTGAGAATTTCTGCTCTTTTGCAGAAAACTTTAATGTAGAACATTTGGATGTGGCCTTAAGATTATTTGTTCAGTCTCTGGATGGTGAAGCCAGAAAATGGTTCAAGACATTAGGAAACCATTCCATAACCACTTGGGATGACATGGAAAATAGTTTTCTCAGGAAATGGGGGGAGAAGAAAGATCATGGGCAATGTCTTACTGAATTCAATGCACTCAAGAAGAAATATAATGAAGGGGTCTCAGAGTTTATCAAGAGATTTAATAGATTGTATTTGAGTCTTCCATCCGATATGAAGCCACATCAAACGGCTGCTAAGGTTGTCTTCATAGCAGCCTTTGACTCAGATTTTGGTTTCTCTCTAAGAGAAAGAAAACCTACCACTCTTGATGATGCTCAAACAGATGCTCTATAGTTAGAAGCAAATTTTTCCTCCACTGGAAAATCAAGAGGAAAACTTGAACAGGATACCAGAAGAAGGGGAAAAGAGGAGGTATCTACCTCTAATTAGGACAGAGACTCCGACAAGATGGAAGAAATAAGAAAAATGATAAAAAGAAATGGTCAAGCTTGAATTGGAGACTAAGAATTCAGCCTCCAAGAATTTCTACAATGCTCCAAACATAGGGTACAATCCTTAGTACAGAAAACCACCCCTGCAAATATTGCCAAGGGAAGCAAAGGAGCAACAGGATCAAGCACCACACCCATTGTATCTGGAAGGTCCAGTAAATGACCCCACTACAGATACTGCCTATGGACTGGAGGATGCAAATCTTACTTTATTGGATAGTGATGAGGAAGCAGAATGCCAGTTGCAAGAGGAAGAAAGGGTCAGAGACACAGAAGAAGCTGAAATCGATCATTATTGTAAACAATTTGTTGATTTCATGCAAGCACATTTCAATAGAAGATATGATCTTAGATCTTCTAGGAAGAGGACTCGTACTCAAGATCAAGAAGAGGAGCCACTCCAGAAGGAAGCACCTGCTCAGAAGGAATCAACAATGCAGAAATTCATAGACAAAGGTAAGGAACCTCTAAACAAACCTTTGCAATCTAATGATCAAATTCCTTCCTCCTCAAAAGCAGTCATTCCCCCTAATGTCAAGTTTGCGTCAAAAGAAGTCAAATCCTCAGCTGAAAATAAAGAGTCCACAGAGGTTGTAATAGAAAATTCCCCTCCTACTTTCAGTCTGCAAAAGGAACTTGAGAAATTCAAAATCCCAGTCCCCTTGACCGAGTTGTTAAAACAGCCTGCATACCAATCTCAAATCACCTCTTTTATGCTCCCTCCAGAAACACCAGTAATTCCAGATAGTCTCAACCTCCAAGAAGAAAGACCCATGGTTGTGTTTGGCCCACATGTCGAGGAGATAAACCCCTCTACTCCTCCCTTCTATGTGTCTTTAGTATTTCATGACCTGCTATTACATAACTGCATGTTAGATTCTAGAGCTTCCCATAATCTTATGCCTCTGTCAGTCATGGAACAACTAGGATTACAAATCACCCGACCATATAAGGATCTCTATTCATTTGATTCCAAAAGAGTTAAATTTCTAGGGATGATTAAGTATTTGGTAGTCAATTTGGCCCAAATCCCAGCAAAAAGTGTGGTGATGGACATCGTGGTGGCTAACATCCTAGCTCGCCTTGGCATGCTGCTTTCAAGGTCCTGGGGAACAAAAATTGGTGGGTCAATCAAGATGGATTTAACATATGCCACTATCCCAGTTTTTGGTGGCCAAGAGAGGAGGTTGTATAGGGAACCATATTTTTCAAAATGGTGACTAAGGCTGACAGCTCTATTAATTCACCAGTCTACAGTAAAGAAGGAGATTTTTCATGCTTGATGCTGGAAGAAGATCAAGATTATGCTCATGAACCTGCCTTCTGCTAGATCAAGACTAAGCAACCTTCAGAGAATCATGAAGCTGGAATATGGACTCTTCATTTTGATGGAGCAAATTCAAGAGAAGGAAATGGAGCTGGAGTGTTATTGATTTCCCCCACAGGCAGATGGGTCCCTCGTCTTTTAAGTTGGAATATGAAGCTACTAATAATGTAGCTGAATATGAAGCACTTTTGTTGGGATTGCAGACAGCTAGAAGCATGGGTATACAAAGTTTAAAGGTTCTGGGAGACTCTGAACTGGTGGTCAGGCAGATCAGAAATCAGTGTCAAACCAGACATCCTCGGTTGAGGGCCTATAGGAATGAAGCGTGGGACATGGTGGAGAATTTCTTCTTATCATTTAATATCTAGTTCATGCCTTGGGAGCAGAATAGAATGGCAAACTCTTTTGTTGTGGCTGCTATTACATTTCATCCTCCTCAAAACCCTCTCTTGAGGTATGAAGTTGAGGTACGTTATCGACCATCAATCCCAGATAATATCAAGAACTGGTAGGTATTTGAAGACGAAGAACAAATGAAGAGATTCCTGGAAACAGTTGGAGAATTATCCAATATGGAGATTGATGATTGTCAAGATGAGGAGGATGGAAATATCTCAGAGAACAAGTGGGAAGAAAAAAATGGCAGATAGTAAAGTGTTGCAGTTGAAAGGAAACATTATACCTAGAGGGCTGGTGCCTCTAGAAAGATTATTTGACAAAAATGATGTCCCATTGCAGCCAAGTAAAGTGGTAGAGGAAAATCAAGTAGAGGACCTAAATCTGGGTACTGATGTTGAGTCCAAAATTGTCAAATTATCCAAGAAGGTCCCTGAGGAATACAAGGAGAAATACCTGAAATTATTTCAGTCTTACAAAGATGTATTTGCATGGTCTTATCAGGACCTAAAAACTTTTGATATCAATATAATGCAGCACAAAATTCCCTTGAAGGTAGATGCAAAACCCCATAAGCAGAAGCTTAGACAGATAAATCCTTTGCTGCTACCCTCCATTGAGAAAGAAATCAAGAAGTTGTTAAAGGCCAGAATAATTGTACCATTATGGTATTCTGAATGGGTGGCAAACCTGGTTCTTGTTCGGAAGAAGAATGGAGAAATAAGGCTGTGTGTGGATTTTCGAAATTTAAATAGAGCATCCTCAAAGGATAATTATCCATTGCCCAAGATGGATCACATTTTGCAGAAAGTGGTTGGAGATTCTAGGATGTCAATGATGGATGGATTTTTTGGTTATAACCAGGTGGTTGTGCTTCCAGAAGATCAAAAGAAGACTGCGTTCACCACACCATGGGGTACATTCATGTATGCCAGGATGCCTTTTGGATTGATTAATGCAGGTGCCACTTTTCAGAGGGCCATGGATATTTCTTTTGTTGGGGAGCAGGATAAATTTTTTGTAGTGTACCTCGATGATATTACAGTATTTTCAAAGAATGATACCGAGGATATCGAACATTTATGCAGAACATTTGAGAAATGCAGAAGATATGGTATTTCCCTCAATCCACAAAAGTCTTTATTTGCATTAGAAGAGGGTAAAATTTTGGGGCATATTGTGACTAAAGATGGGGTAAATATAGATCCTAAGAGGGTAGAGGTCATAAATGGTATCTCTTTTCCCAGAAATAAGAAGGAAGTGCAAGTATTCCTTGGGCATGTCAATTTTCTGAGAAGGTTTATCCCTAACTATGCTGAAATAGTTAGGCATATAACTGACATGCTAAAAAAGAATAATGAAGTGAAGTGGTCCCAGGAATCGAGAGAGGCATTTACTAGGATAAAGAAAGCATTTGCTGAAGCTCCTGTGCTAGCTGGGCCAGATTATGATAAACCTTTTATGATCTTTTCATTTGCTTCACCCCATACAGTAGCTGGAGTTTTGTTGCAGAAAAATGAAGAAGGGTATAAGCAACCTATTGCTTTCTTCAGTCAGGTGCTCCATGATGAAGAATTGAAATATAACATACTGGAGAAGCAGGCATATGCCCTAGTGAAATCCCTCAAAGCTTTCCACATGTATATCCTGCAATCCCACATCACTGCGTTTGTGCCTACAGCTTCTGTAAAGGACATCCTCGTTCAAGGAGACAATGAAGGAAAAAGAGGGAAGTGGATTTCTAAGATACAGGAATATGATCTAGACATCCATCCAACCAAGCTGATCAAAGGACAAGGGCTAGCCAGAATCTTATCAGAATCAAACTATCAGGCTCTAAGGATAAATCTGTCTATTATTGCAAGTGAAGAGTCTAAGAAAGGAAAAAGGTAGCAAGGATTGGAGAATGCTACTCAGAAAGCACACATAAAGTATCTCACTAGCCCATGGTACAAAGAGATAGTGGAGTATCTCCTCACACCAGCTACCCTCCAAGCTGTGATAAAGAAAAGTACAGATCACTGAGGTTAAAATCATAGAAGTACATAGTTGCTAATGGTCAGCTATATTGGCGGGATCCTTCAGGTTTCCTACTCCTGTGCCTCACAGAGGATGAAATAGAGAGTATAATGGTAGAATTTCATGAAGGAATTTGTGGAGGACATTACAGCTGGAGGACCACAGCTCATAAGATCCTGAAGGCTAGTTTCTATTGGCCTAGAGTATTTGGAGATGCTTTTACATGGGTCAGAGCTTGTGAGAAGTGTCAAATATTTGCAGAAAGGAAAAATTTGGCAGCTCTACCCCTGATTCCTGTCCATGTGAATGAACCATTTCAGCAGTGGGGAATATATTTTATAGGTGAAATACATCCTCCATCCAATGGACAGCATAAATGGATATTAACCGCCACAGATTATTTTACAAAATGGGTGGAGGCCATTCCTGCAAGGAATGCTACAGATACTATGATAATAAAATTCATGGAAGAAAATATCATATCTAGGTTTGGCTGCCCTGCTAGGATAATAACTGATAATGCCCAGGCCTTCAATTCTGAAAAATTTGTGAGTTTCTGTCAGCAGTATAATATTACACTGAGCCACTCCACAACTTACTATCCACAGGGAAATGGCTTGGCAGAGTCTTCCAATAAAACTCTAGTGAGGGCTTTAAAAAATACTATCAATGAGAATCAGAAGAATTGGGATTCCCAACTGAAATTTTCTCTGTGGGCTAATAGAGTTACCAGCAAGAGAGCAACTGGGAAATCCCCATATGAATTGGTATACGAGCGAGCAGAAGTATTCCCTATACAATTAGCCCTACCAGTGGCCCGCTTTATGCAAGAAAGCCGGGAGGAAACTGATGATATGATCAGAAGAATAAACCAGCTGATGGAGTTGGATGAAACATGCAATTAGGTAAACCAAAGGTTAATTGAATATCAGAAGAGGATGAAATATTTGTTCGACCAGCATGCAAAAGACAGGAAATTGCAGATTGGTGATTTAGTGCTTAGATGGGATGTCAGAAGAGCTGAAATGGGGAAGCATGGAAAATTCGACCCTCTCTGGTTTGGCCCCTTAAAATTGTGGAACAGGGGGGTAATAATACTTTCATATTGGAAAATTTGCAAGGTGACTTGCTAGATGCCCCTGTAAATGGTCAATTTCTTAAGCCCTACTTCCAATTCTGATTTAGGCTGAGAACGACTGATGTACCATATTGTATATTAGTTGTTGTTTCAGTCTTTGTTTAAATGTGGTGGGTGTGCTGACGAATTATGAAGTGAAATACATAAGTGCTAAAGAGCAGAGTCACCCAAAAAAAAAAAAAAAAAAAAGATGATCGAGAAGGTCTACGAAGTTCTCGACACGTCCAAGGATGAACATGCCATCCCCAGATGGAGCCGATGTTGATCATTTCAGCTCCCATTAAATCCTTGACAAGCAATCCCATCTTGCTGGGCCTGAAAATTCACTTTTATGCCTATCGTTGCCCTTTCCCACCCCTGAAATACATTATAAAGGGATGAAAGTCGATCATTTGAAAATATATAAGGCTTAATCCCTTTGGCCTTAGCCCTTTTTAATCTTTTCCTCCACAAGACCGAAAGTCAGAACCGAGAGCTAGCCTTGAAGGCGCTCATCATACATGGACATTGTTTGGTCAATTTAGTGTGTCCTAAATTGCTAACATAAATTATCAACCAGGGATTCGTAAGCTGACGAAGTGCGGCGCACTATATGTGCAAGATAACCTATCTCTTACTTTTTGTCGTTTTTGGATTTTTATGAAATTCTAAAAGACAAGTATGGTTATGGATATTCAAGGTAATGATGTCCTTTATAATGATTTACCAACTTGAAACTAAAAAAAAGGAATTTGAAACATACAATGACAAAACTTGAAAGGAAATGAAAATGTGCTACTGAAATGAAAAAGGTGCTGCTAATCTAATAAATCAAAACAATGAACTAGTGAGCATGAAACCAAACTATTCTTGTTGCTGTCTAAACACAAAAGAAACTATGCTGAAAGAAATCCAAAAGTTGCAATAAAGTAAATCTAAATCAAATTACATCAACTTGTCTTTTGATCCCTCATCATTAGTCCAGCTATGATTTTCGGAAGTAACCATAAACAAATTGAGTAACTGATATATAACTTGCAGAAAGTAAACTAATATCAAACCACACATTCATAGTTCAATCCCTCACCATCAGTCCAGCTGTGGCTTTCGGAGGTAACTGAAGATGTCATGCACAATTTAATATTTCTAACTTGCAGAAAGGAAACTAATATCAAACTACACATCCATAATTCAATCCTTCACCATCAGTCCAGCTGTGGCTTTCGGAGGCAACTGAAGATGTTATGAGCAATTTAATATATCTAACTTGCAGAAGGAAACTAATATCAAACTACACATTTCATAATACAATCCCTCACCATCAGTTCAGCTGTGGCTTTCGGAGGCAACTGAAGATGTTATGAGCAGCTTAATATATCTAAATTTGCAGAAAGGAAACTAATATCAAACTACACATTTCATAATACAATCCCTCACCATCAGTCCAGCTGTGGCTTTCGGAGGCAACTGAAGATGTTATGAGCAGTTTAATATATCTAAATTTGCAGAAAGGAAATTAATATCAAACTACACATTTCATAATACAATCCCTCACCATCAGTCCAGCTGTGGCTTTCGGAGGTAACTGAAAATGACATGAGCAATTTAATATATCTAAATCTAACTACTGAAGCAAATGTGCAAGACTGAAATAAACAAAGCAATATCGGAATTAAACAAAAACTAAGAAAAAAAATAAATTAACAACAGAACAATATTGATTCCATGTCATTAGTCAAAAGATATGCAAATGCCCGGGCTGCCATGAAAAATTATGCTAAAAGCTATGATTTCAAAAAGCAATCTAAGTAAGGAAATATGACAAAACAAAATTGAAAGCAACTTATCTAGAAAACATGTAAAAGCCTCCTTGGATAGCAGGGGCCCTCTGCTACCAATTTGGTGAAGTCCTTCAGCTCCTTAAAGATAAGATCACAATAGCATCAAAGAACTAAGCTTCTTTATTCAAAAACTCATAAATCTACATCCCATTCCATCTTGAACTTTGTTACAAATCTACTTCCTCATTACTTTCTCATTACTTTCTCATTACCTATGATAGGAGAAAGCTTCTCCTATTTATACAAAATATGAAGAGACATCTCATTAATGGGAGTCCATGAATCTCTCCCTCCATCTCTAGAGTTACAATCAAAATAGGAAATTATAAGACACATGTCTTTCTAGAGTTTCAACACAACTTGAGGAATGAGACACATATCCTCTTAGAGTTTCAATACAACAAGGAAGTGAGACACATATCCTCTTGATCCCATAATCTTCTCCAATCAAATTCGAATTTGGCCTTAGAGTGCCACATAAGGGTCTTCTAGAAGTCTCCTTTTGACCTACACATGTCACAAAACTCATAACACATAGATAGATATATGAAACTATGTTAATTTTCTAGTTTCTAATCATAAATTCACTTAAAATACATAAAATAAATAACTTTGGAAAACAAGGATCCTAACCCATATATTTATGAAAATGGTTACTTGATGTAGGGTTTTAGGTCAAATGGCTATGAAATAAGAGCTAAATGGTTATGACATAATGGAAATATGTATGAATATGGAGAACACTTTTGAGACTCAACAGACATTGAGCTAAATCATAACCGTCGATCTATACAGATCGAGCGGCATTCACAACACTCCACCACGCCCATGGCCCCCATGTATTTCCCAAATCGCATCTCAGCCGTTCATTCACCTGCAAATCCGACGGCCCGTACCTCACTTGCCCCGGTGGTCCCCGCCACGCATTACTCTAAAAACCAGCTGGTATGTATTGCACTGCCTTTCGGCGGTGGGCGGTATTTCCCCTTGGGCCAGCGATTCCATACGCTGTGTGCCGCGTGTCCTCGCATACGGCTCCAATACCACCCTCCATCACGCGTTATTGTTCGATCAGAGACATGCAGTGATATCGATGTCATCTGTCGGATCTGAAGGTCTTCATCCGACGGCGATGGCTCCACGAAGCTGCACGGGAATTAGTCCAAGCCCATCGCGCTCCTGGCCCACCATCTCATTGCTCTCCGATGCGTTCTCAACCATCGATCTCGCCTGGAGATCGAATGGTCCAGTTCATCTGCATACTCCTCCATTGACCCCGTCTCTCCACGTCAACATCCCACGTGTTCATCGCATTTTCCCTTCGCTACTTATGTGTTCCATTCATACCTCATATTTTAATGTTTTACGTTATAACTTTGGCCAGTTCATTCATCACCATTCCAGTGTATTTTTCATCGCCACCCTGCATATTTCCGCCATTTCATCACTTCGCTTTATTACACGGTCATCTCCACTGCATTCACCCTCTCGTGCATTTGTTTTCTTAACAGGTTTGTGTATTGTGCAGGGTGCGAACGGAGGAAATCTGCCATTACTCACAGCCTCCATTACAGAGGCCGAGACCGCGTCAAAGACCCATTTTTCAGAGGTGAAATTTATGAAGGAAGTCCTGGGTAGCTACTGCGACATGACTGCTATTAAAAGAAACAAGGATAAACCCTTCAGAGGAATTCAAGAGACAGATTACGCAGATAGAAATATTGATAGAGCAGCAGAGAAATGTCAGTGAATGATCAAGAAATTCAACGTTTAGCATTGAATATCTTAGACTTTAATTCAAAGTTAGAAGGCAGAGGGTACGATGCACAAAAAACAATGCCCTCCAGGTTTTAATTCAGCCGGATTTTCTCTCAGGAAAGTACAGAATGTTGGTGTGATTTTAATTTTTTCCATATTTCTGAAGAGATTTTCATACAACACATTTACTTCAGGAAGCCAACAGCAGAGTACACACAGCACAACATAGCCATTCAGTAGTATGGGCACGAATGTTTCTGCCATTTTGTTTTAATAAGACAATTAAGTGTTCACTACCTACCTCTCTTACTGGGTTTTCTGTTTCTCCTATAAAACTCCAGGAGAATGAATTATTTAGGGTTCCAGATTTTATTAGAAAATTATGCAGTGAAAGGCTTTTTGCATACATTTTGTAAAGCTCTTGTATGAAGGCTCAGAGCCCATAGGGTCTCAGTGAGGAGGATTTCTATCTATTAAAGAGGATTCTGGTCTTTGGTATTTCATAGTGTGTAACCTTTTCTCTTATGTGTTATATTAATAGATCATTTCATTTCATCCATCTTTCTTGTATCACATTTTGGAATGCGAGTGGCTCACTGATTTTTGGTATGGATTCATCCTAGCTGATGCCCATGCTCAGATCAGTCAAGTGCTTTAAATATGGCTCATGCATGATATTCTATTACATTATTCATCTAAACTGTCTTTCTGCTATATTAGTTGCTTTGGGGAGGGTGCTTTTAAAACACCATTGTCATGTATGGATTCTTAGATTGATAAGCCCATATATGGTTCTGTTGTGTATCTGGGTATCAACCCAATGTTGACTAGTATCTTTTTAATATTTCTTTCATTACATACACCTTCTGATAATTGATATCTGTGACATATTACTTGAATCGGCCCTCTTTACAGTAAATTGTCTCTTAATTGTCTGATGTCTTTATGTGAGAACTTTGCATCTTGTCTCTGCAACATTACTTTCCCTGTGGCGTTTTCTGAGGGTCCTGGTTCCATTTGAATTAATATTTTCTGTTTACATAAGATAGTAAGTGAGCTGAAGTTGACAACTTCATACATTATATTATTACGCTCCTTTCTATGCTAAGATGTCCTAGGCACTGGTCTATCGCAACTCTAGGCTGTCTCTAGGAGCTACAACACATTGGAAAGAAATTGTGGTTGTTGTTGGTGCTCATATGATTGAATTTTCATAGGATTTTTCCCTAGAGAGAAGGATCCAAATGATTCTTGAGGCCATGGATATATCTAGCTCGAGGATGAGGGCCAAGGCGAGGGCCACTATGGCCACGAAGTAGGATATTCAATTAGAGGAGGATTAAAAGTTTTCCATGGAATTGCAGGATTGTAAACATGTTGAGGAACCTGCTCAGGAAAATAATAATTATTCCAAGTATAAAATGATGTTGGGTTTTGAGTTATACCTAGCGGTTGATTTGATTCCTTACTTGATTCCCTGTGTACCTTTCGTAATCGTGGCAGTGATGGGCAGTGTTCGGTTGCATGACCATCCTCGCAAATTTCAGAAACTTTTAGACCTCTAAGTGGACACTTTCCAAGGTAGTGTTTCTTTCGACATTTGGCGCAAAGGAATAGCAATGGTTCTTCATCCTTCTCTTGCTCCTGCAATCATCCAATTTCAAAATCAAAGATTTAATAATATTGAACTTATGTTCAAGCAATGTGCTAAATTTTTCACTTGTGAATTCTTCATCGCATGAGTTGTTCATCTCTGTAGCAGCATAAAAACTCCTCATTGAATGATTCCTCAAAATAACATCTTCTTTTCTTCAACAAGAAAACTAGTACATTTTGTCATCACATGGATTAGTATGTAAGGGTTCTTATAGTACCCCAAAAATGATATAACGTTGAAGATTGGATTCTGAAGATAGATGAATTTTAAAAGATATTGGCTGAAATATAGCTCACCACACTTGCATGAAAGGAAAATGCTGAATCAAAGTGCTATTTAATCTATGAAAAGCAAAGAAATTTGGAAATTAAATGTCTAAATCCTTCTTCTATAGGAAAGGAAATAAAAGTTCAAGAGATACGCAAGATGGCTAGACTTTGGAGCAACCCCACAAAAGTGGATGTGTGGCTCTTCACTCACGTCTTATTGTACACTCTCCGCCCTCTGACAGCCTGCAATACCCTTGAAAATCTGTAAGAAAATTTTTACCTATGCCAAAATACAACTCCCCGGCAATGACGCTAAAATGTTGGTCGGTTTAATCCTCTCTGGAAAAGCGCATGCTTGTTATGACAATTTTTGTTCCTTGGGATGTTATGCCTTTATAGACCATAATATCAGGAGATGAGAAAATAACGTTGTTGAAATATTCACATGCTACTTCAATCTCTGCTCGACTCATCACCGAAACGCTGTTGTTATCTCCAACATCTGTGACCAATGTCTTTTGTTCATGGCCACTCAATAATTTCTTCCAAGGAATTATTATGTCAACATTGGTTCTATGCTTGAAGATGGTCATAACAGCAACAATAAAAAAAACAAAGCCACAACACTTCCCATGATAATTTCAAGGGGCAGTAACCAAAGAGGCTTTTAAATGTGTCTTCTTTCAGATGCTTCATGTTCTTGGTTTCCAGCAGACAACATTAAATTCATACTACTCCTGTGGCTGTTGATGTAGATTGGCATTGTCTTGTAAGTAGTTCCATTCAAAACTAGATCTTGGTAAGTGTTTCAAGCATATGGGAATTGTGCCAACAAGAAAATTACGAGAGAAATTTACGAACTTCTTTAAACCGGACAAGCCATATTTTCTTCCCCACACATGGTTAGGAATACATTGCTTGATTGTAGCTAACATTACACATTTCCATCTGCCACCAAGAAGACATATTATGAATGGAATTTACACACAAAACACTCATCCAATTAACTAATACCAATAATTCATAATTTAATAATTCATGTTTCTAAACGCCTCTAATAATCAACTTAATAAGATAAAACGAATTAAAACACTAGGTAAAATCACAAAATTATCTGATAAAAATCATAAAAACATGGACAAAAATGTAGCTCAACAGATATACTGAGGGTTGTGTTGAATTGGGTATGGATCTGGAAGTGTAGGTTGATTCTGGACCCCTGCTCCCATTGGTAGGTTGGTCATTCCCAGGGGTCGCTACCAATTCTAAGGCCAATTAGCGGTTTGAGAAGGGGATTCTGGCCACTGGGCTTTATATGGAGCATTTTTCCAATAAGGAGGAGAAAAAGGAAAGCTTGGCCAATTATTCCTTGGTGAGGGTTGTGTTGGCCAGGGTGGTATAGGAAACGATTGTGTCAACCAAGTAGAAAAAGGGTTTTGATTTTTCCAAGTTGCTGCAGGGTTTTGCTTGTTAAAATGTGGAGGAGAAAAGAACTGAGGCATGTATTGAGGCATACCTGGTCGTGCCTGCCATTTTCGACGCTAATTCATTAGGTACACTGGTTCTGTCTCTTCCTCTGCTTCCTTGTAAACTACTTTCAGCCCCAGGAGTGAAGGGCAATGGTATGTGGCATGGTCCTTAGTGCAGATGGCACAGGTCTAAATCGTGTCTAAGGGGAATTCCCTTTGGCTATGATTCTTCCGACAGCGTGGGAAAAATATGGCCAAATAATGTTCTGTTATAGCTTGCTTCTGCTTGGCTTGTAAGACATTAGTTGTGTTGTCAAGGTACCAAAAATATCAGTTTTAAAATTTTCTGAGAGATTACCAAACTCTGCTCTAGTTACGTTGCCACCAGACTGCTTAAGGTCCTTTTTTATTGAGTCACGTTCACTTGGCTTATTACGCGTGTTACCCCTAGAGCACCTAATACACAAGGAAATAATCTCATCATATCCTTCCTAGGAAATATGCCCTTTTCCCATTATGTTAAGTGTTTCAACCCATTCTTCTTTCATTCCCTTAATCATTGTAGCTTTTAAGATGTCTTTGGATAGTGTAGTATATGGAGACCTTTGTAAATGGTATTGAAATCTTTCTACGTATTCCTCTAATGTTTCATTGTCCCTTGCAGACATATTGAAGATTTAATTTTTTAGTTCTCGAGTCCGGCAATAGTCTTGATATTTATTAAGAAAAATGTTCTTCATTTGGTCCCATTTATTGATGGTTCCCCCATCTAGCCCCATGAACCAGCATAATGCTTCTCCCTTTAAAGTTGAGGGAAATAGTTTCAATTTCTGAGGGTCGGTGGTGTAGTCATACCCCCTACATAGGACATCGAATTCAAATAAAAATGCATCAGGATCTTCTGTGGTCAACCCATGGAAGGTAGGGATGCTCTGTAAGGGAATGTCTTTCATAGGGGCATTCGTAGCATGATCAACGATGGGATACTCCAATGTTGATGTCTGCCTCTGATTCTAGTTTTGATTGTTTGCCATGTGATTAAAGATGTGCCAGTCATCTTCGGGAATTTCTTGTTCTGGAGGAGTAATCCTAGGGGGATTGGGAGGTAAGTGTGGAGGAAACTTTACATCGCTTCCCTAGTCTAGGATACCGAGTATTTCTATCTCGATCACTCCTTTAGGGGATTTAGGCTCAGAATCTTCTATTTGTATTGCACCGCTAGTTTCCCCTTCCCCTTCCCGTAATTTGCAAGAACCTCACTCTCTTAAAGGGTCAGTACCCATATGATCGACAGTCTGAAGGCTTGGTTTAGATCCTTCTATCTCACTGTGAATCGCGACATGGGTTGCAGATGGTGAGCCTGCTTCTTGAGGCAGAGTAGTAGGACTTTGAGTGGGAATGATTCTGGGTCCTACAGATGTTTGGGATTCAAATTTCTTAATGATTTCGTCTATATATGTTGTTCTTCCAAGGATCACCAGTCCCTTGGATTTTAGGGATTTTTGCGGATGATTTCGATTTGTTTCTATCTTTTTCTTCCTAGTCATAAAACAAGGGCATCTATTCTACCAATATTTACACAATTTGCTGAGAAGCGGGCTAGGGAGAAAGAATTTTGCTTGTCGGTATGCAGGTTCTTACCTCTCATTTTTAATACCCAACTCTTCACTGCAATGGAGAAAGATAAATAAAGGATATCACTCTTAACACTCTCCCCAGAAATGGTGCCAAAAATGTCAATTCACAAAGGTGGCTTATTATAGGCAACCTCTAAGCTCCTCATTCAATTTTCAACCCAAGGTAAGTCTTCTTATTTCAAGAGTGCAAGCACAATATATTAAAGTGAGATTGAATGAGAGTTCCTCTATGTTTCTTATGAAAAGGATTCTCTAATTCTCGAAGTTCAATCAACTCAAAGAGAAGTGAAAATGGCATAATGCAGCTAACTACTCTGCCTAGCTCTGAAGAAGAGAAACCTATGATTAAACAGCATAATGATGCATTGAACAACAACCTTAATGAATTGAACAACAATCTGAATGAATTGAACAGCAATCTAAATGAATTGAACAACAACCTTAATGAATTGAATCAGTAATTACTTATATGATTTTGCAATGGAATTCTCTTTGCAAACTAACTAATTGACATTAATCAACAATTGGACGCCTTATTATACTGAGGGAAAAATCTAATTCTTAGAAATAGATAACATTGAAAAATAAGTACTCTACGATTCATAAAGTGACTATAAAGGCGTGGGAGAAAATGAAAACATTTAACAACAATAAAGAATTACTATAAACTAGAAAGTACGACTACTAAACTACTCTGACGAAGGAGAAACTGTAACCTCATGTAATTCTATTTTATCGAGTAGAAAAGTAATTCAAAAACTGCATCAGATAATTGGACATCAATTTTGTAACTAACTCATAGCACGGAAATTAGCGGGGAAACTCCGAGGGGCTAGGCCCAAACCACCGGAAGTTCTAACGCAATGAAAAACTCAAAAGATGATTGCTCAAAACATCAGAACTCTTTATTAAATTGAAGGATAATATAGGGATATAACTAAATAGTTCTGTCCTGATGCGTTGATTACAGAAGGAAATTTCTATTCCCCTATCGCGTTCATCCATGGTCCCTTTAAAAGTGTTTTCACACAGTGGGACGGTATTTTCCAAACGACAACCCGCCGAGCGTGGTTGTCGTTTGAGTTCTTCGAATGTGGATCCATCTTTCCGCCTTCCGCTCATCCCTGGGGGTTACTGTGGATTCATGTTCTCTGTCTGTCAGCTGTCTTTTGTTCATCGTCAATTTAGCTACCTCATTTATCTGCGAATAAAGATGAAACAAGTCAAGTCCTCGTTGTTTTAAACATTCTTCTTTTCGTTAGTCAATTTATCCTGATTTTGCATTAACCCTTCTTTATTTTACTGTTAAAACAAGAGAAATCCTAAAAATTTATGATAATTCGAAGTAAAAGTAGGATGAAATCATACCTTAATTTCGGTCCAAAATACTCCCCCGCTTACCTATTTGCAGGTCCTCGTGCAAAAATATGGTTGAGATGCAACTGTGTTAATGAGTAGGTAGGGTAGACTTCTTCTTTGTACGCTATGAAACCCTGTTTCTGTCTAATTCTTGCAAAGGCAGCATTTGTGTGCCCTTCTAGTAATTCGTAGTCATGATCATAGCCCTCAGGGGGGTACCAGATAAGAGGGCATCTATATTTGCATCCCAACCATGCAAGAACCATGTTGAAGACTAGGTTAATATATGAGAGGAATCTGGAAGCAGATGCTTTGAAGTTCCGGTAGCCAAATGGCTCCCTATTCTTTACATTGTTTGTGGAGGCCATCCATCTTTGTTTGGCTGTTGCCAGGGCTACTTCCTGAATGTCCTCGAAATATTCTCGCCCATTCTCTATAATGTCTTTATGTATGGGTCCCAGCTTAGTCCTTACACCCTTTCATTGCATGAAATTCTTGTGTTGGATGGACAGCTGCAGGGGTTTAGTGGGCTCTGCTCTCACCCACAGGTCTAGGCCATGTTCTCTCTTTTGGAAGATGTTATAGGCTTTGGCCCACCTAATCTGGTTCTTAGTGAACGAGAAGAAGGCTTGGAACTGAACATCTCCTATAAAGGGACTATGATTGTTGTCCCTGTCTTCTTCTAGAAAGAAGTTGTGCATATAAAGTTCACATAAAAGGCATTGGATCTATTCATCTTGATCATTACAACAACGGACAAACTCTTCAATGGTTTTGAAATTTGTGGGCTTCATTTCCCTAAGGGCCTTGATTTTCAGTAGTAAATATCGTTCCACGAGGAATAGGGAATAATTGGTGGCTAGTGCCCTACACGTTAGTGCATCAGAATACAGAGAACAAATCGTAGTGATTTGTTTCTTGGCTTGATCTACTTGGTCTTGTGCCCTTTTTACCTTTTCCTGTTCCTCTCTGAGCTGGGAAAATGTTTCATCTTCTGTGGTGGAAAGGTTTGTGAATTTCTTCAGTAGTGCCTGATACTCTGATGTTGGTACTAATTCCTTTTTGCATTGTGCCAACTCATGTTGTGTTCAGATTAATTCATTATACCATTTTTTATTGACAGCTCTTTCAACTAGAGGGGCATAGGCATGGATTTCCTCTGTTTGGGTTCCCTTTTCGTTGGTGAATTCTTGCCTGGTTTGGACAGAGGCTTCAAGAATGTCCAACATGTCTATTTGTACCTTGATCTCAATGATGCTCGCCAAGTCAGTCTGCATCCCATCCTCAACAGTATCTGCTAGGTCCGTCTGCATTCCAGTCTCAACAGTATTTTCTAGGTCCGTCTGCATTCTAGCCTCAGCAGTATCTAACAAATTGGAGGTCAATTCTATTTGAGTTTTGGTTGTGGCCAATTTTTTCTTTGGCTTTCGGGCCTTATTTACTTCCTTTAATTGTTTTCTTAAATATTTCACCATTTTCCTCAATCTTTTGCAAGTCCTGCTCAGTTTCTTAATCTTCTTTTCAGCTGAATTTTCTCCTGTTCTGATCTCAGAAGGGGGTGGAGGAGCAGCATCCTCACTTTCAGGAATGATGTTTCCAACCTCGAGATTACCTGTGAAGGCATTTTCTACCTGTGCTTATGAGTTTATTTCTATATGAGGGTCCTGGCTAGGAGAGGCAATGTTACCCTCAGGTGTCAAAGGGATTATTTCTATGCTTGTGTTATGCTCCAGAGGGATGGTGTCCCCTGACTAATTTTCTGATTCCATTCTCCCTTCTGCTTGTTCTTCAATATTTACCTCATAATTCTCGAGATGGGACAGAGCCCCAAAGGCCTTTGATTCCTCTTAGTGAGGTAGTACCTCAGCGTGGCCAGAAATTTTTGTAGTGGCTGACTGATCTAATGGTTCCTCTTCTTATCCATATTTCTTAGATAATATTTTAGTTTCATTGGATGCCCTCATTTTCTCCAAGACTCAAGCCATTTCCTCGTATTCTTGCAAGGGTGCGTTTTGAGGGCTTGAGGGTAGTGAACGGGATGGCTCTGCCTCCTCTCTGAAGTCCGAGGTTCCTTGAAATGTTTTGTACTGTCTTTTTCTGCTTGGTTCTAAAGCTGAGGTATGGGTCCTTTTCCTTCTAGGTATGTTTACCCTGGCGAGCTCGATTTTTGTTTTGCCAGGGTTTTCCTCAGGTACCTGTGTGGCAGGGTTAACAAAGTTTCCCCAGGCTATTTTTTTCTTTTCCAACTCATGTATGGTGATTAGTTTGATTAGCTCATGGTGACTGACAACTTCTTTGGGATTTTTAGCTCTTCTTATTTGAACAACAGTGTCATGTAATATAGAATTTAAGAAAGCAGGCAGGTTAACTGAACTCTTTTTCTTAATCACAACTAATATTTTAAGTTGACGAGGTTTTACCACGTCTTGACGTCTGTCACATGTAATAAATCTTTGGAAGAATGTCGTCAGTTCTTGCCATGGTTGATGTAGAGAGGTAGGGTTAATCCCTTTTCCTTTTCGCTCCAATGTCTCTTCCAGATCCTGATATGCTATAACTGCCTCTCGTAAGAGGAGATGTTTCTCTGTCCATCTCTCTCCCTCCACTGGAATTCCAGAGACTTCAACAATAATTTCTTCTGTGACCGGTATAACTCTTCCCCATAGCCTGGTCTGTCCCTCTTGTCGGTTTTGTAGAAACTCAATTGCTACTTCTGTATCAAATCCTTGTAATCGGTGTAAATATGCCAGCCAACCAGCTTGCTAGAGGTTAGAGCTAACTGTATCTGAAATCGGGAAGTTTGAAGGTTTGTTCTGGAGAGAATTTCCTCCCATGGCTTGTGTGCTTTCTTGAGCCATTTCCTTCTTCTGATTGAGTTATCTTTCGTCTCTGTTGTTTCAAATGAATATTGTATGCAAGAGAAAGGGATATTGCAACCTTCTGCAAGTAACTTCATACCTTAATTGCGATGCTCCTTCGGTCTCATCAGCATATCCAATGGGATTTGTGCCAAAAATTCACATGCTTGCTTATTTATGACTAATTACATCCCCTTCGCCAAAGTAAGGGCACCCACGTCCTCAAGTACAAAAGGGATATGGCCAATCATGAATGCAAACAAGGGGAATGTCAGGATTCGATAATCATAGCCTGTATGCAAGAGAGAAGATCGTGGCTTTCAAGTTTTAGGGGATGAGGAGTAATTGGGTAATTATAAGCGTTCATAGTGCAAAGGTCAAATTTGGGAGTTTTTATATCAGCACATCTCGTGTGGAAGTGACCGGAGAGGGAGAGAAAATAGTATAACTATTATTATGATATGATGTCCTTCTTTAATGATAAGGTGTGACGGAAGTAAAACTGAGATAGGTAATGATTGGTGTTGTCATCCTGAGGTTCAAATATGTAAACATATCTCCCTTATAGTTATTTATGTGGTAGATTATAATTATCACTAATTCGAGTAGTGGCTTATGGAAGAAGAATTGAAGATAAGGTATATGTAAGAGTAATTGGCTATTGTTGAAACATACCCTCATACCATAAGCAGAGCCACTGTTGCCAACAAGTGTTCATAGCCTCGACAGGGTTGTTGTTTTAACCCGAAAAATGAGCCATGGTCCTTATGTAAAAGTAGTTATTCTGCCAATTTTGTGGAGAGATCACCATGCTGGTATGATAGCCAAATGACCATAGTGCCATTCACCAGAGTTGTAGCAAAGTGATCAGGCTGGCTCATGATGAGACTTCCTGTCCTTTAAGCAGTTGAGAAGGTCATTACCATCATGTGGTGGAAATTTTGGGCATGTCACTTGCTAAGCTCTTATGAACATGGTAAGTTGGCTTGTAATGAGACCCCCTATCCTCTCTTGAAAATTTGCATGTAATCATAGTACTTCTTTTTGAAACCTAATAATTTTGATTTATAAGGAGGTCACTATGCTGGTGTGATGGCCAGATAGTCACAGTGCCATTCACTAGGATTGTAAAAGAGTGATTAGGCCGGCGTGTGATGAGATATCCTATCCTTCAAGCAGATGAGAAGGTCATTACCCTAGTGTGGTGGCCATTTTGGGAATGTCACTTGTTAAACCCTTATGATCATGGCAGTCTGGCTCATGATGAGACCCCCTATCCTCTCTTAAGAATTTGCATGAAAACATAATAGTTATTCTTTATACATGAAGGGAGGCTCATTACCTCCTTAAGAGTTAGAGATGGTGAGAGAAGTACAAAGAATTCCAATACAATTAATATTCCTTATTCCTATTTCTTCATACTGGAGGGAAATACTACTCGAAAGTGTAGAAAGATATACCATCATAAGATCATGTATTGTATGATAACATAATTGAGCTGGGAATGGCTTATCCTTTCATTTCATATACGTACAATGTCAACTTCCAGTTTAGAGATTATAGTGGCAAAGAATCATCATATTGGTAATTTTACTACTTTCATTCTTTCTTCTACTGCCACTTCCTCCTCACAGATGCCTTTCATAGCTAGGGTGCGGATCGAGGGGAATATCGACAAAAGAAGGAATAAAATGAAAAAATAAGGTTGTTCAATCTGATTGAACAACAACTGTTCAATTGGGTTGAACAGCAGCCGTTCAAATAATTTGAACAACAAGGATAAAAACATAAAAAGCATGACTATTCAGTCCGAATGAACAGGAGTTGTTCAATTATATTGAATAGCAGTCGTTCAAAGATTTTGATCATCAAGAATAAAAACGCAAAAAAGCACGGCTGTTCAATCCAATTGAACAACAGTCATTCAAAGAGTTTCAACAACAAGAATAAAAATGCAAAAAATCACGGTTGTACAATCCAATTGAACAACAGTTGTTCAATTGGATTGAACAACAGTCGTTCAAAGAGTTTGAAAAACAAGAATAAAAACGAAAAAAAAAAAAAAAAAAACATGACTGTTCAATCCGATTGAACAGCAGCTGTTCAACTAGATTGAACAATAGCCATTCAAAGAGTTTGAACAGTAAAGGGAAAAAACGTGAAAAGCATGGTTGTTCAATCCGATTGAACAATATTTGTTCAATTGGATTGAACAGCAGCTATTCAATTGGATTGTACAGCAGCCATTCAAAGAGTTTGAACAGCAAAGGGAAAAAATGCAAAAAAAACTCGGTTGTTCAATCCAATTGAACAACAACTGTTCAATTGGATTGAATAGCAGCCGTTCAAAGAGTTTGAACAGTAAAAGAAAAAAATGAAAGAGGAAAAGACTACACTTTCGGGCATGAGGGATGTACAACAAAATAAGAACTAGGAATCGTAAATAAATTATATACATTATTTACAAATGATGGTAGCAAACTCTCATGTACTTGAGGTTGTGGGGTTATCACCCCCTCCAGCCGCAACTTGGATAGTAGGATCATTTCGTACCTACTGGAAAAAATATTCCTTTGTGAGAGGTTTGCGATATAGGTGCACTCTGTGCCCATTCACTTGAAATGTAGAACCAGACCTGTCTATGGTGGTCAGGGTGAGTGTGCCATTGTTGTGTACTTCTTGAATTTCGTATGGACCGAGCCACCTTGTTTGTAATTTTCCCGGAAAATCTTGGAATCTGGAGTCATAGAGGAGTGACCAATATCCTTTTTGAAATATCTTCTTCTTGATAAGGTTGTCATGCCACTTAACTCACTATTTTTGAAGGATCGTTGTGCGCTGCAGAGCCAATAGCCGTATTTCATCTAGCTCATTTATTTGTTGGATTCTTCTAACATGGGCTTCTGTTAAGTCCAACCCTACTTCCTGGGCTTTTCTTAGAGTTTTGATTTTGAACTCAATGGGGAAAATAGGCTCTCTCCCAAATACTAGATGATATGGGGAGTATCCCGTGGTGCTTCACCAGGTTATGCGATAAGCCCATAAAGCTTCTGGTATTCTAGTGGCACAGTCCCGACAATGTGTTGATACCGTTTTGGTAAGAATTGCCTCCAGAACTTTGTTGGTGCTTTCGACCTGCCCATTTTCCTGCGGGTGGTAAGGAGACGTAACTCTATGGGTGATATGGTGATTTTTTAGGGTGGCTGTAATTTTATTACCCGCGAACTATGCCCCCCCATCATTTATCACTTCCTGTGGCAAACCATATCGCACAAATAGCTCGAAAAGGAAATTAATCACCGATTCTTCTATGGCTCTTGATAAGGCCACTACTTCTACCCATTTTGTTACGTAATCTGTGGCAACCAATATGTAGATTTTCTCTTTCGATGGTGGATTGAATGGTCCAACGAAGTCTAGTGCCCACCTTTCGAATGGTTCCATCACTAATTGTGGTTGTAGTGGAATTTCGTCTGCTTGGCCCGGGCGGCCCATTCTTTGGCAGCTATCGCAGGCTTGGATATATTTTTTTGCATCTTTGAAAATCGTAGGCCAATAATAGCCTAATCGTAACACTTTGTGCCCCATTCTATGATCTGCGAAATGGCCACCACAAGGTTCATCGTGACAGGCCCGTAGGATATCATAGATTTCATCTTCTCTGATGCATCTGCGTATGTGCATGTCAGCCCCTGTATGGAAGAGGCATCCACCAATCCAGGAGAACCTTGCACTGCGTTGTACAATTAGTTTCCATTCTCTTGATGTTAAATTCCTGGGCAGCTTTCCCACTCCCAAGTAATTTGCCATGTTTCCATACCATGGTGTTTTTACCGCTACCGCAAATAGATTTTTGTCTGGAAACTGATCATCGACTACTAGCATGTCATCCATCTTTGGAACCCTGGACAAGAATTATGTGACCATGTTTTCCTTTCCTGGACAGTCCTTGATATTTATATCAAATTCCTGCAATAGCATCAACCAACGAGTTATTCTACCATTCGTGATTGGTTTATTGGCTAAATATCTAATGGTAGAGTAATCAGTATACAGGAGTACTTGATAGCCTATTATATAATGTCTACATTTATTAATAGCATAAATGACATCCAGGAACTCCTTTTCAGTCACTGTATAATTTGATTCGGCAGGAGTGATGTTTTTGTTGATATAATAAATAGCATTGGATGCCTTATTGTACTGAGGGAACAACCTAATTCTTAGAAATAGATAACATTGAAAAATTAGTACTCTACGATTCATAAAGCAACTATAAAGGCGTGGGAGAAAATGAAAACATTTAACAGCAATAAAGCATTACTATAAACCAGAAATCACGACTGCTAAACTACTCTGACGAAGGAGAAACTGTAACCTCCTGTAATTCTATTTTCTCAAGTAGAAAAGTAATTCACAAACTGCATCAGATAACTGCACATCAATTCTATAACTAACGCACAGCACGGAAATTAGCGGGGAAACTCCCAGGGGTTGGGCCCAAACCACCGGAAGTTCTAACGCAATGAAAAACTCAAAAGATGATTGCTCAAAACATCAAAAATCTTTATTAAATTGAAGGATAATACAGGGATACAACTAAACAATTATGTCATGATGCATTGATTACAGAGGGAAATTCCTATTCCCCTATCTCGTTCATCCTTGGTCCTTTTAAAAGTGTTTTCACGCAGTGGGATGGTATTTTCGAAACGACAACCTGCCGAGCATGGCTGTCGTTTGAGTTCTTCAGACATGGATCCATCTTTTTGCCTTCTTCTCATCCCTGGGGGTTACTGTGGATTCATGTTCTCTGTCTGTCAGCTATATTTTTTTCATCGTCGATTTAGCTGCCTCATTTATCTGCGAATAAAGACGAAACAAGTCAAGTCCTCGTTGTTTTAAACATGCTTCTTTCCGTTAGTCACTTTATCTTAATTTTTCATTAACCCTTCTTTCCTTTAATGTTAAGATGAGAGAAATCCTAAAAATGTATGATAATTCAAAGTAAAAGTAGGGTGAAATCATACCTTCATTCTAGCCCAACAACATGCACCAATTTACTGCCTCCTTATAGCCTGCCTCCACTACACAATCCCTGCTAAATAAGATCCCTGAATGAATTCGATCTTGCCTTGCCTTGACTATGCAATCCTCATTGGCAACTCCAATGTGTGTGTAGATGCATTGAATGCATCACTATAGTCACAACTGGTAGTCAAAAACACCCTTTCACATATCTCTCCACTGGGTCTCCACTGGATCCGACATGCAAGAAGTTAACTGTTGTATTTCTTCAGTTGCAAGTAAGACACTACTTTTGAATTAATTAAATAATTAATTCACTCATATTTCACTAGTGTATCTTTAGTTACAACTAGCACAACTGATTTTAACTCACTTAATTGAGTTAAACTAGATAACAACTCCCATAACTACTCTTCCAACTTTGTTACAACTATGTCACACTCATTTACAACAAAGTCCATCATGCATGAGTCACCGACCAACCTTAGAATGCATAATTCCTTTAGCTAACTGGTTTTCCACATCAGTTAACTGAAATCAAGTGCTCCAAGAGAATAAGTGATTATTTATTGTCTGATTATCATTAAGGGCTAATAATAATCGACATGCATTCGATTTTTAGATTTGCGATCTATAAATAGACTTTGCCCATATTCTAAAAATAGAAACTCATCTAAAGATATAATTTTCTCAACCATTTAGAATCAGCATCCTACTAATTTTAGAATATGCTCACCATTCTAAAATAGACATACACCTAAAAATAGCCTGCGGGCCCCACCTAGTGAAGGTGCTTAATTTCACTAGGATCATCATCTTGTTGAATCTCAAAAGAACTTGAGTGAGCTCCATGGTATACTCTTTAGGCAAGGAAAGCGAACATGTAACTAAGGATCAAGATTCATGAGTGCATGTCAGAAGACTAGGAGTTGAGAGTGAGATGGTTGTTTCTAAGAAGTGTAACAACATTAACTTAAGGAATTGCATACTCACTATCAGCTTGAATTGTGCACTGACTATTAGCAAAGGCTGCACAAGCACTCTCTTTACGAACTGCGCATTCACTACCACCAAATATTGCATAGTCACTATCTTCAAGAGTTATGCATTTACTTCCACTAGGCACTGCACAGTCACTATCTCTAAGGACTGCATGAGAAATGCCTCTCAATTTTGCGTAAGCATGTCTTCCGGGATAAACATGGAATTTAAGTTTGCTAGAACCAATCGTGTGTAAGCAAGTGACTTTGATAGTTAAAATCTCACAAGAAAACATAAGGACTTAAAAAGCATCAACAAATCACTAAGTGAACATGAAGAAATTGAGATGACAGATCATAAGATCATAAGGAGGCTCTGAAATTCAGGATGTAGGCAAGATTTTGGAGGGTGTTTTCCGCAACAGCAACATGTCCTTCGTGTTTGTTCAATGTTGGCTTTAGATCCTATGAGTAAGGACATGCTTGATTGACATGTACTTGTTGTGAGTTGTGCATGGATGCCTTGTTAATCATTTGTATTCTTCTTTTACCTTTTACAATTCAGCCAGGAGGCAAAGAAAAAAATTTGAATTATTTTGTAATTTGTAATAGATAGTTAAAGACATTTTAGGATTTTGTTTTGGATACAATGAGGTCTCTCGACCTATATATAAACTCTATATTTTCTATAATATAGAGGGAGGAGGAGGCACCTGTAGTACTATAGAGAGAATTCTTTGGAGAAAAGAAATGTTTTTTAAACTTGATGTGACTGTGGAATATTTTTTAATTACATTATGAGCTTTAAGGCTTGGTTTTATTCAATCAATTACTTATTGTGCCTTTCATTGTTTTATAGTCATTGGTATTTATCATCTTTTGTCTTTTGTGTAATTCTATTTCTCATAATACAATAAACAACAATCTAGTGTTTGTGTGATTTTATTCTGTAAACAGATAGCAATTTGTATTGTATTTCTTTTATGTTTCACAATTATTTTATTTGTATAAGTTTATATTCGATCAGTGTCGCTCTCCAGTGACTTGTGTCCTGAGATCGATAGTTGATATGGGCATACATCAGGTCTAGGTTCTTGTGGTTTTATTCTAGAAGTTTAGAACTTAGATAATGTCATCATTCTCATATGAATTGAATTAATTTTTATGCTATATCGATTTCTAAGTTTATACGTTCATTTTGATTATTTTCTTATTGGTTAAATTCATAAACAAGTAATTGGATGATTATCCCTTTTATGAGATTGTTACAGTAACCCTCTATATCTTAGTCGAGTAATAGGAAGTAGAGTGTATTGAATAGACTATTTTGCAATGATTCTTAATGCTAATCATAAGAATATATACAGTTTGACTTGCATTCGTTCAAAAGATAAGAGACTTGCATTTTAGCAGGTGTTTGTCTTTTCTTCGCATTAAGGATTACTTTTCGATTTAATTTTAATTTATAATTTCATATATAAATTAAAATTAGGAATTATATTCTTACGGTCTCTATAGTAAAATTTCAATTCTTTTTGTACCAGTTACATTCACTTCTGGTTTTTACTCTGATGTATCATTATTTTGTTATTATTTGTACAAATTTTAATGTATTCTTTTGCTAATGATTATCTATTCTTTTGCTAATGATTATCTTATTTATGTATAGTATTCCTATGATTGATATTTTTATTGTATAATTAATAGTTTAGATTTAGTTTTAGTTTTACATAGATAGTATAGGTTAGGATTAGTTTTCCCCTAGTGTTCTTCTTGGCAAGAGGAAGAATCCAAAGGTTAACAGATCCTTAAAACCCTCGAGAATGACCACACCAAATAGCTAGGGTTAATTAAAGAGCTTTGATCTAGGTCATTTCTCCCTTGTTGACTAGGGCGCACTAAACTCGCGTCAATAGAGGGGTGTTACGAAAATTATTCAATGATGAGGATCTTACTATCCCATCCAACAAGAGGAAAGAATGAAAGAGTGAGCCATAGTGAAGGAAGCAAGGAACCTAGGAAAATGGGTCATCTTTTGGAACAACAAAGCGAAGATTGAAGAGTATAGAGTAATGAATTGAAAATAGGGAGATGCATCCTACATGACCCAAGGAAATTGAAACCAAAGGTATGGATTTATAGGGGCTATCCTTGGAGGAGGGGTCACTAACATAAAGACATGGCATCATGGTAATAGTTGAAATTAATGTCCACAAAAATTGTGTAGAATTTAGGAAATTTAAAAATATAAAATATGGGCATAAAAAATTAACTAATCATAGAGAAAGAGTTACAACTTAACATAAAGTTGAATAAAAACCAATAACAACAATCAATACATTTAACTTGAAACATAAAATAAAAACATAATACTAAAAAAAACATAACATAATACTAGAAAAGGCATAAAAAAAAACTTCTGAATAATTATTTATTTATTTATAAAAAAATACTTACTCTTTGTTTCATCAAAATTATGCATGAATAAAAATAAAAATGCTCACACACTTTAATAAAAAAATCTACACTTATACAACACACATCATTACTATATATCATAAAAAAATAAAATTATAATAAATTAAAATGCTTATACAATACTATTTAAAAAAAGGCAACTTATTTCATATAAAACAATTTAATTGCAGAATTTAACTCAACTGATGACATGTGCGTAAAACTACCTATATCTTTAAGGCGTGTCATTTCCAGGCAACGTTTTAGCCCGGACTCCGGCAAAGATTTTTAAAAAATCCGGCAAAGATTTCATCAGAATCATGTTTACAGTTGTTAAACTTAAGTATTTTGAGTGCCCTAAGGGATTTTGGTAGTGCTGAATCCATTTCCAACCTCAAAAATGGATTTCAACCATTGCAAGTACCTGATTTCTTGAATTTAAGTTGCCCGGATTCCGGCAAAAAACTGCCGTCCGGGCTAAAACGTTGCCTGGGTAGACTACTCCTATCTTTAATCACATTCAAGTGTGATTAAAAAAAGATAGTAGTTAATCTTTGATTAAGCTTAAATAGTGGGACAATCAACAAAGACGAACAACTTCCGCATCATGATTGGAACAACCGCCATCCAATTGCATTATGGTATCCTATGCCATGTCTTTCTTCGTTATCTAAAGTAAAAATACACACTAACAATATCTAGGAATTTGCCCCAAAAAATAAAATAAAAAAACCGTCACAACTAAATTATCTCACTAACGTCGGTATTAATTAACTTTCTCGGAAAATGTGTATACTTTGAATTTTCTTTATTTATTTTTAAATTTTTTAATCATAATATATAATTGGGATGATGATGATGGGGTGGTTAACGTTCACTAAAACCAATCTTTGGTCTATCAAAGCTAAAGAAAAGAGTTATTTAATTTGATTTAAGATTTTATTTTTATGCTCAAAAAGCTTGGAGAGAAGCCTCTTCAGCTCACTATAATTTTGACATCTTAAAAGACTAGGAAGGTCAGTATTGCAACAAAGATTATGAAATTGAGCTCTAATGTGGTTGTACACGAGGCACTCTAAGAGGAAGTGATTTTCATCCTTGATGTTCATATTCTCACAGAGATGGCAGATCCTTTCCATCCATGGTGTTTTAGAAACTGTCCAACGACCTGTTCACTACCCTGTTTCACTATGGAGCTCATGAGAGTATGTTTCAATCTTGGCAATATTAATTTTCTTCTTTGAGCTAGTTAAAACATAGAGATATTTTTTATCTTCTAAGGTGGGGTTGATGACCTCCTTATAATACCTTAATTTTCTTTTAGCTGCTAGATCTTTCTCACACCACATTTTTTCTTTGAACTTAGAAATAACAATTTTTTTAATGTTATTGATGTTTTGCAATGCAACATTCTAGTCGATCTCCCAGTGGTTTAACCAGGCCCTGGTGTCTTTATACCAACCTCGTTTAAGCCGTAGGTGGTTTTGGCTGGAATTTGAACCTAGTTTTGGTTGTGTAGCTGGCAATGAGAATAGTCATAATCTTTTTCATTTAGACTCAAGTTTCATGATATATTTAAACTCTTGGTTATTAAATTAACTATGTTGTATTTTCTTTAATTGGAAATATGGTTTATGATTATATATTTCATTATAAAATGGTCTATAATACTAAGTTGAGAGGTTTTTTAAAAATATTTTTAATTAAGATATTAGAAAGAAATGGTCAATTTTAATCTTGAAAATAAAATAAAAAATATTTATGATAAAAACTTATCCATAACAAAAGTTTTTATTTCATGTCAATTTAAATCTTATTCATTTGTGGAACTTATCCATGTCAAATTAAATTTTGAAAATAAAAAATATGTATTTATAATAATAATTAAATTTTTTTGAGCATCATAATAAAATTAGGTCGTCAATTCTCAAAAAAATACAATGAAATAATTAGTCACCTTTAAAACATTAAAAGAGTAGAAAATGAAAATCATTTTCACTTTAGATTAGTCTCAGAGTCCAACCCATCAAATTTGACGGTTTAAACCAATTTACTAAACGTATTTGCCCATTTCATCGAAGTTTCATGACGGGTGTTGAAGTTCCGTGACCATATTTGACGCCTAAATTGCATGAAATTACTCTCAAATTCCATACCGGACTCCCTTGAAATAATCACCGGCCCTCCGCATTGACTTTTTCAACTGCATTTAGTTCACTGTTTACAAACATGCATTCGTCTGACAGCTGGGGGCAGCAGAATCTGAAGGTTGAAATTCAAAACAGAGTCACCCTTTTCACACCTCTTTACTGGGAGGGTTTTTAGATTTTCAAGTTTTAATATTTGACGAGTAAATCTCGAAAATCTACCCTTTTCACACCTCTTTACTGGTAGGGTTTTTAGAGTTTCAAGTTTTAAATTTTATTTGACGAATAAATCTCGAAAAGTTTTAAATTGTATTTGACAAGTAAATCTCGAAAATCTTTATAGTTTTAATGATTTTTAAAAAAATTTAAAAATCTTTATAATTTTATGGTTTTATAAAATTTTAAACTATATGTAATAATCAAATAATGACAATTAATTGTATTTAACATAGAAAGAAAGAAAGAAAGTAATTTTAATGTTCATGAAGTTACAAATAGCTTATGGGATAGATTGCTTCTCTATCTGGTTCATGTAATCAGCCCTTTTCCTCTGGAGTTTTACAATAAATGCTCCTAGTTTCTCGACAAACTCTTCGCTGAATAGATTATCCCAAGAGCTAGCTGCCAGAATACCTGCATAATTTTCCCTACTGTCTTTGAATGCCTCGCATTCTAAAATGAAATGTTTTTCTGTTTCCACTTTTCCGGAAGAGCAAAAAATACATACTCTTTCCTCCCACATTTCTTTTGGCCTTTTCCAACGCCCTGTTTCACAACAGAGTTGATGAGAATTAGTCCTTAATTGAGCAATAAGAATTTTAGATCTGCAAGAAATATTGGCACCTATGTATGCTTTTTGTTGATGATCATGCGTGGGGTTAAACTCTTCAATGTACTACTTCTTCTTTCTCCCCAACTCTTTTTCCCAGGTACATTTGTGGAACTTATCCATAACAAAAGTATTTATCTCCTTACTGTTTGTAGGACACCCACCCAAGAAAATACCCCATTTACTAAACCATTTGATATTTTGCCTCATCCAAGTCTTCTTTCTTTTGCACAATTTGTCATTAAACACAGCCTTAGGCCATCTACCCTCTTCCATTTGCTCAATTTTTTTCAAATATCTTATGACTCGCACCATAGCAATTGCTTCGATAAGAGCAGCCCCTATTTCACTTAACAAGATATAATAAGAAACTGCACTTTTAATTTTGAATTTATTTGTAATCAAACGCTTCTGAATTTTCTCAATTTGTTTCCAATGCATGTCGGTTGTGTTGCTGGCCCACAACTCACAACTGTAGAGAATCACCGGAATCACTAGAAGCCCAAAAAGAGTTAGAGTGGTTTTCCAGTCCCACAGTTCCGCCTCTCTACACTTGTTTTGAAGAGCATAAAATGCTTTCCAACCCCCCAAAGTTCTTCTCTTTCTACAACCATCCCAATTTAAATTTCTGTTGAAGTCAATTCCGAGGTATTTGTAGTCTGCAACTTCTTCCAGAATGTTGCCTTCGAAGTAGAACTTATGCTGGTTAGGCTTTCTTTTGTTAGAGAAAACCACTACTTTCGTTTTGCTAATATTGACTTGCATCCCCACCTTTCTACAGAAATACTCAAGGGAATGTAAGTGCTCTTGCAAACCAAGAGTCGATTTAGCAATCAGTATAAGGTCATCTACGTACAAAAGAAGCCTTATAATGAACTTGCTCAAATGGAAACCGTCACCCCCTTGCGAATTTAGCCACTCTTCAAGCTTGTCAATATATAAAACAATGAGGGTAGGAGACAAAGGGAAACCTTGCTTGACCCCGATATCGCTTCTAAAACTTTCAGAAATCCCTGCCGAAGTTCTAATTTTGACTTTCACCTCTTCGTACAGTCTATGCACAGCTGCTCTCAAATGCCTAGGAACCCCGAGTTCCTCCATTGTGCGCCAAATCTTATCCCTAGGCACCATGTCAAAGGCTTTTTTGAAATCAACAAAGCAACAAAAAATCTCTTCCTTTTTTTCCCAAACTTTTTCAATGATGTGCCTTAAAGTTATAAAATGATCAATTGTGGAATGTTTAGGTCTAAAACCTGCTTTCCCTTTAGCACGTTTATCTCTTTCTTCTACCCACTTGCTAATTTTCTTTTCTAACATGCTTCCAAATAACTTTGCAAATAAGGGGTTTATCATTATGGTTCTATAATTGGAGGGATTATTGACGTCACCACTCTTGTAAAGAGGTATTTCCATACTAGTTGTCCAAACTGAGGGGAGCCCCTACTGTATGATGTTGTTGAAGACTTTTGTAATGTGAGGTGAAAGAATTTTTAAGCCCCACTTTAGATACTTTGCTTGGAGTTTAGCTAAGTCTTTTGCTTTTCCAACACCCAACTTCTTGATACCCATCTCTACCTCTTGCATCGTGAAGAGTTTTTTGTCTGTGTTGACCAAGGGAGGAGGGTCAACCTTGGTATCCTGCTCATACAGTTGTCTTGCATAGTCTAACCATTCAAACGCTGTAATGGTGTTTTCAGTTTGCACCTTTTTTGGTTGGAGCTCCTTCCAGAATAATTTGGGGTTGTTTTTCCCAAGGAAGATTAGTTCTTCTCTCCTCGAAACCATGAAATCAACCTTTTTCTTTCTTAATATCTTCTTGTAAACTTTGAGCTTTATGTTATCCTTGCCTGATTCCTTCCACATTCTCCTTGCCTTTTCGCATTCCTCGTCAAACCAAGCATTAACCGGAAAGAAATTTGTTTCAAACTTCTTAATTTTTTCTCTTTTGCACTCAGCAAGTGCGCTTTGAATTAAATGTGTTACTTCGTGGCTACGAAGGCCATGAAATGGGATTTCCTCCTTCTCGAAGAACCTCTCTAGAGCTATTTTGAAGGTATTACAATTCTCTAGAGTCAAAAGAATTCTGCCCTTTGGGGGATTTTGTTGAACACACTGAGTTTTTGACCCTAGTTGTTTCTTTTCGATCCACGGGAGACTTAAATAAACTGGTTTGTGGTCTGATTTTAAGTTCCAAAATTGATCTCCAATCAACACTGACTCCATTTTCTCACACAAACTATGCGAGCAAATTACATAATCTACTATACTTGCTCCATTGTAAGTATTGCAAGTGAAATTACCGGACTTTTCCCACCTAGTCAAACCATTACAAATGACTAAATCGAAAGCCCCACATAGCGTAAGAAATTGTTCTCCAAAGAGATTGCAACCTTTATCCTCTGAAATTCTTTCCCACTGATGATTACACTCTTCTGTAAGTCAGATAGGGTCACAATCTTCTTTACAACAAAGAATGCTAGCTTGTTCGCCTGCGGTTCTGGCACTTAAATCTCGCACTATAAGGACTTCACCTAGTTGAGAATATATTGCAATATCTACTTTTATGGCTGCAAAGGGATCTTTGTGGTCAAGCCCTCTACTTTTGTAGATTTTTGAAACTTGCGGTGCAAAATAGCATGCTGCAATTCTGATGTGATTTCCATTTTCTGATATTTTAAGCCAGAAAAATTGCTTATTTGGGTCTTCTTTTTCTATTTGAATGAGACGACCTTCTTTTTCTCTCACTAATACCATGATACGCCCGTGCCCTTTTCCATTCCCTGATGCCTTGTTCCATACTGCTATCTTCCAGTGCCCTTCAAACAATGGTGTCTTGCACCCTTCATGCTCATGTGTCTCTATGAGGCAAATTATGTCTCTACCTTCTGCAATAGGCCCTAACCCAGGTCCTCTTCTCCATGGGTAACCCCTACAGTTCCAACAAACTAATCTTAAGGAAACCTGGGTATGACTTGATTGCTATTTGTTTTTATATGCAATACTCACAGTTGAGTCTTTGTCCCTGCTTGCCCAAACTGTCCTTGCTTCCTCATTTCTTGTCTCTCCTTTGTTAATATCGTTTTGCTGCCTTGTTTTGGACGGAGGTCCAAATTACGCTATCACATCTTTACCTTTATAAATCCATGCTCTCTTTCCCTCGTCTCTTGTTGCCCTAACTTTTGTCACTTCATTCCTTCTTTCCTCTTGTTGTCTTATAGTTAAATCTTCTTCTAGAAAAAATTGGGAACCCTTCAAGAGATGTGTCTTGCTTAGAATGATATCTTTATCATGCACACTAAGAATGATGACTTTTATGAGCCTGGCCCTCTCACCACTAAGCTTGCCTACTCTCCTTTCTTGGCATATTTTTCCTTTCCATTGCAACTTGTCTTTCAAGAAGTCTCTTGCAAGGTCAAGAGTACATTCATTTTTCCCATATTCTTTCACCCCTTTAATAATTATGTTTGTTGCACTATCTTGTCTTTCCTTGCTTTCTCTGTCTTGCATGTTGTCAACCTGAATGTTTGTTTCTCCTTCCCTCATTGCAAAATTGCTAATAACTTAAGCCCGGGTTTTTGGGAGTTTTGTGGAATCTCCTTTCCTTTCTTGTCTTGATGTTTCTTCATGGTTTTCTATTTGGGCAACTACTTTCCCCTTATCCTGGGATGTTTTTTCATTCATCGCCTCTATATTCTCCACTGAAAATTTCTTCATGTTTTGCAGCTCCATCTTCATGCGTTTCCATTCTATTTTCCCTATCAGGAGAGCTTCCTGTAGCAATGCCACTTGCTCCTCCAGAACTTTGTTGCTTTCTGCTAAAGCCTATATTTCCGCTGTTATTATATAGATTGTACAGTCTCTTTCCAGCTCTTTAGCTTCTACTACCTCCAACCTCGTTTTTACATTTAACAATTCTTTCACATAAAGATCAGATGACCAAAGGAGAGGTGTGGATGTGGGACTATATAAGGCAGAATCAGCAATGAATTTTCCTTTTCCTTTGGACTTGTTGTTGCCATATGCTTGCAAAGCAGCCTTGTTTGAATGTTGTTTCTTGTGAAGGACACGAGTACTTTCCCTTTGAGACCTTTTTTTCCTTGTCTGCTCCCATTTTAGACAAGCTACTCTTCATTTTAAAATGCCTCGATACTGTTTGGTGTTGAACCAAACCCACTTCCCAACTTTGGCTAATGAGGCAATTTTCACTTTCCCTATATCATTTGTTTCCACGGGTTCTAAAGTTTCTTGTCCCATTATCAAATAAATATTGAATGTTGAATGCACAACTCAGCTATGTTTTCTGCTTCTTATTTCTTTGATTTTCACTAGAAACAGTGTGAGTTCAGGATTCTGTGAATGGTTTTCTCCCTTGAAATTCCAATGTCTTTCTCTAGACATAAAATACCTGTAATTTACTAGCTTCTACATTCAAAGCTCATTGAAATTTTGTTGTGCAGTCTCTTCCCAGCAACTAGCACTCGACTACCCAAAAAGATGACCATAAATGAAATTTGGACAGAATATCAGTGTGCTGATCTCCATTTCGCCCACATTACAAAACCTAGCGACTAAAAATACGTAGCAGCCAACAACTTTGACTCGGAAGAATGTCAGTGGACATCAACTTTGGCGCCCGTTCTTAGCAAGAATTCAAGTAATCTTGTATATTTGTGTTGTCCAATTTTTCTTGTAATGGAATCTAACTGAATGGATTTATGTTGGCATATAAATAACCCCAAACAATTTACACTTCAAATGGATTTTTACTGAACTTGTATTTTGTGACATTCATTCCCTTAGAATTTAAAAAACTATAGTTTTTTATATAAAATGCAATAATATTTTAAAAACTTTCTAGGCCGCCTTTTGTTTTATCACACAACACTAAGTATCTTAGGATGTGGTCATGGTTGAAGGGTTAGGGTTTGAAATGATTACGTGGTTGTTTGTGTCTCTGATATGGAGTTGTACGAGCCACCTATCCATGAGGAAATTTTTCTTCATGGATATTGATTACGGTGTTGGTAGGATAGGGGAGGTAACTACAGAAGATGGGGTTCCTCCTTTTGTGCCACGTCAAGAGCCATAGCATAAATTATTAGTTGCAAAAATTTGGTTAAGGGGTAGTTTAATTTTTTCAATTTTAGTTTTTTTTTTTTCTTAAATTAAGTGATAAATTTATTTTATTTTATTTTTTTATTATTTTTTTAAATTAGTATTTTTTTTGTTATTTGGAATGAGTTTTTGAATGCATAAATGGATTTAGTGCTACATTTAGATTATGAAAATTTCATAATTCAAACTTGTGATTAACAAATATCTATCAAATTTTAGGTAAATTTGACTAGAAAATATGTCTAAAAAGGGAAAAATGTATAAACATGTGTGTCACCTTCATTAGTGTTGGGATCAAGATTTTTGGGGGCTAAGATGTTGGAATCAAGATATTTTGGGGCTAAGTTTGATTTTGCACACTTGAAATATGGTGATGGTGGTGATCTAGTTATCATTGTCCAACAAAAGGACCAAAAAGGCTTACTCTAAATATTAGATGCTTTGGGTATTTTGGCCAAAATTTAACGATAAATTTTTGGGTGAGATTGTAATTTTTTATAATTTAAAATATATTTTTTAATTCCTAAATGAATTTGGCACCCTTTAAAACTTTAGGGAATTCTAATTGTGTAAATCATGCAACTTAAATTTATGATTCCAACAAATCTCTACCAAATTTCACACAAAATTAACGAGAAATTATGTCCAAGAAAGACACAAAATGTCTAATAATTAGATTATGCTAAAAAAAATTTGAAAAATTGTGAGGGAGGTCTTTCCCTAGCGAGTTGTCTTTAATGCGACTTTTCGAAAAGTTTTCTGATTTAATTTGTCTAAAATATGACAGGAATTCATTGAAATCACAAGTTTGATGGGTAAATCCCGCACAATCGAAGTGCCCTAAGGGATTTTCAGGGTGTTGAATCTATATATGAAATCCAAAAAATCGATTTAAATAACACAAATCAAGATTTCACCTCAGAATTTTCCACTCGATTCCAGCCAGAAATCCACCCGAAACTCCAAAAATTCGCATTAAAGACAACCCCTTTCCTGAGTGGTCAATAAGGACATGGGTTTGGATCAGATCGTAGACTTATTAGAGAATGTGTTGGTTGGTAAATTTATGGGATGATGTGTTTCTATGGAAATTTTAGGTGAATGGGTTAGCAAGATATGAGCTCCTCAATTGAGGTATAACCTTTTCTTCCATATTTTAGCATAAATTTAGTGTGTGGTTTTGTCTTTTATGATAAGGATCTTGAAAGGGATGTGGTATTGAGATTTTTTTTCCTTTTTCATTGAATTCATGGCATGCTTTGTTTAACGCTTCCACTAAATCTCTAGAGCATGCTTTGATGTAGGTCAAAGATCCCTAGACTACCAATGGAATTTTTGTAAGTTCTGGCAATCAAGGTTGTTATCACTGGAAAATGATACAAGAAAAGGTGACATTATTTAATGTCTGGTAGAAGGATTTACAGGGCTGAGAGACATTAGGGAATCTGAAAGTATTTAAAAATCTCTAAGGTCCGAGGAAAAATCAAACTGCGTACAAGAAGGACTAGTCAAAAGTGCCTTTGCGCGCAAAAGTCTTCGATAAACACACCTTTTGCCCCAAAAAGCGTGCAATCCTGGGAGTGGTGAAAGTCACTTTCCGGGACCACAAGGCAAACTCTAGGAAATTGATTCCACACTTGAAGCTGCCTAAGGACAACCACCCAAGCCTCCTTAGGACATCAAGGGAGCACACAATGGAATCACCCCCCTCTTTTGGGTCACTATCCACAGTGTACCAAGAGAGGGAAGGAGGATTTGAATTCTCCTTTAAAAAACCACCAAGATATGAAAAACTGGAGAGTACATTTTTATGTTGGCTAGAATTTCCCCAAGTAATACTAGCAATGTGTGATCCGAAGCAGAGATAGAGGGAACTCAGTTGTTGGCCACCCAACAACTCCATTCCACCATAGTAGAGAGAGGGAGACTTTGTGCCAAGGCAGCTCGAAAGTAAATACATCCTGGCATCGGGACTTAGAACCCCTAGTTCTAATGGCCCCTTGGCAAGTGGGTTAAAGTTTCAGCCTCAATTCCTACCAGCACTCAATAAGAGGGGACGTAAGCACCATCGTTTGGATTATTGAAGTTGTTTGACTCTATTTAGAGCTTTTGTGTTATTTGTTTTAGTTTAGTTTAATTTTTATGTTTGAATATGCATGTTATTTATCTATCTAGTATGTTTATGTTCTAGCATGTTCCACCAACTTTCTTAACTCCATTTATTTTGTGCCTATGACCATTAACTTAAGAGGGAAAACCACACCCCTTAAGTTAGTGTGATTTCGTACATACGCACACCAAACGCACTAACAAAAGATTGGCGACTCCACTAACTTTTATTTCCAAGTTTATGTGGTTGTGACTTTTTGCAGAGACCTCCGTCTTTGTTGTGGAGTTGGGCTGGAATTTCCCCCTTTCTCTCCTTCATTCCCTAGTTCATCCCAAGTGATAGACTGAAGCAGAAGATCTCCCAAAAACTACTCGGTGGGAATTTTGTGCGCATTTCAAACATACAGGCGCGCCCCAATGGCGCGCGTTCAAGTGTTGATCAGTGTTGTCATTGATGTCAACCCAAGCAGCACTAGGGCCTACCCCGGTCTTGCATGGGAATTTTTACCTACCAAATTACTATATTCTGGGTCAATAATATTTTTTTATGGTTTCTACTTATCAAGATGTTTCCGTTGATATATGGCACACCATGTAATTCTTCACGGTTTGGGAGATATTCATGTTTGAAGTTTGTAACCCCAGTCAGCGAGCTAAAACCCCATGGGGTTGTGGCATGGGTCATTGAAAAGTCAATAATTAATATTTTTTAGGCTCCTAAAATCCCTCCCACGTTCACTTGTTGAAGACCCTCTCAACCTAAGCATTTATATAAATTGTGATCCTCATATCCTCCTCATGTAGGGATTTCGCTACTTGAAACAGGTCATCGTGGAATTTACACTGTAAATTTTTTTCTATGAAGGTTGAAAAGCTGAAACTTTTATGAGACGAAGCCGAAATCCAGAGGAAGCTCCTGTACAAATTTCAGATCAAGGTGCGCAATATTTTCGGAGATATGATCTGTGAAAGTCAGTGTTTTTGCAGGCTCCTGAACTTCATCTCAAAGAAGTGACCTTGGGAAAATCGCCATAAACCTCTCTTTGAGTATCGGATTGGAATTCTATAAAAAGTGTCAGATATTTCATAGACAGCAGTTTGCGTTGTATCAATTTCATAGCCGAATGAAGAAATGATGACACATGGAACACCATACAAGTTCGCTCTATTGAACTAGTCCATAATAGGGCATTGTGAGAGATTGGGCATAACTCTCCCTTGAAGAATAAAAATTGAGTCAGACCTATGGCATTGGAAAGAAGACTCAGAGGATTACTACAGGACCAAAAGTCACATATTGGGGATCTGAAATAAAAGAGATACACTAGATTCAATATCGAGCTCCTAAAAGGCAAGAAAAAGCTAGATCATGTGTTGTCAAGGGCTACAAAGGACCAGAATTTCTAGGGCAGAAGAGAAAAGCAAGGTGCAACAGAGGGTAGCATGACAAGAGTAGCAATCAAGGTGCAAAATAGCAGCAAGAATTTCACCACATGAAGTCTTCAATTGGGCAACACTGCATACAATCATTGTAAAGGTATCATTGTGCTAAGTCATTGTAAATGCATCATTGTAAAAATTGTAAAAGTGTCTATCTGCCAAGAGTTGAAGAGGAAATGTCGGGAGGTCTAGGATCATCATTAGGTGGTTGTGTCATAGTTTGGGTTATGGTCTAGTGTGTCTTATTCTTCTACATCATTATATATCATTGTAAAGTGGACCATTTTCCCTGATACGGGAGTCCATTCTTGTTTTATTCTTATATAGGGTGGTAGGGTGGTGCTAGGCTGGTGCATAAAGTCACCAACAGGTTCAAGTCTGTGAAAAATTCAGCGTGGTAGGGTGGTGCTAGGGTGATTTGTATCTCATTGGGTGTTGGGGCATCCGTTCAGTTGACTACTGAAGAATCTCAGGCATTGGAGCGTACATCCAATGGGAGCTAGAGAAGAATAATTTTCTAGATTTTAAGAAGTTGGAGCTTTATTTTCAATTGGAGTTGAATATTAAAGAATTATTAGAAAATAATTCAGGTGGTTTTTGTCCCAGAGAGGGTTTCCACCTTAAAACTTATGTGTAGTTGTGTTCCTTTTCTTTATCGCTATCATTGCACAAACACTGATAATAATTGAAGATTAAATAATGCTTTGAAATATTAATAATACTAATTGAAAGGAATACTGACTCACCCCCTCTCTCAGTATTTCCAAAAAGTGGTATAAGAGTGTGGTTACTTCAATAACAGTTTAACAACTGGAAGGACGTCATGGAGCATACCAAGAATGGTGTACCTCTGTTCAATGAAAATAATTGTGCACTCTAGAAAGGAAGAATGGAGGTCTATCTCTTGGTGCAAAGTTACGAAGTATGGGACACTGTTCAAAATGGATTTACACCAACCATGGATGAACAAGGTAAGAAGAATTTGGTAAATGATGCAAAAGAAAAGAATATTATTATCAGTGGACTTATTGAATCTGCTTATCATAAGGTGTTGGGAAAACCACCAAAAATGTATGGGGAAAGCTTGAGAATATATATGCAGGAGACTCAAATGTCAAAGAATCAAAGCTTCAAATCTATAGAGTAAAATTTGAGCAACTCAGAATGAAAGAAGATGGCAACATTGTTGCATACTTCCAATACCTTGATGAAATAACCAACACTCTGGAAGGATTGGGAGAGCCTGTTGACGAGAATACTATTATATGAAATATTCTTAGAACGCTACCAGGGAAATTCAACCCAAAGGTATCGGTCTTAGAATACAGTCCAAATATGGACAAACTCAACAAACAGGAATTACATGGAGTTCTCATAGTATATGAAATGAGACTTGATGAAGAAGAGGGTACTTCACATCTAGAAACTGCGTTCGTTGCATCTAAGAAAACCAATAAGGACAAACAACCTTCAATTGAAAAGACATGCACCTGCAAGTGTGAAGAAAAGGGAGATGATGAAGAAGGTCTTTCAGATGAAGAATATGCTTACTTTATGAGAAAACTAAAAATTTGTAAGGGAAAATTCAAAGCTAAACTTCCATTGATATGTTTCGGCTGTGGCAAGGTTGGGAATTTCGCAACAAAATGTCTGAACAGAATTGATGGCAACTCAAAAGGAAAGAAAGGATTTAAGAAATTCAACAAGCAAGGCAAAAATAAATGATCCAAAAGGAAATTTATCTCTAAAGAAGATAGCTCATCATCCGATGAAGACAGTGACAGCAAAGAAGAAGCTAATGAGAGAGTATTGCTTATGTCCAAGAAAAATAAACAAGAGGTATCAAACATCGAAGAAGAAGGGTTGACCATAGAAGAATTTCAAAGGAGGAAATTAGGCTTATAAAAGAGCTCAAGGCTGAGAATATTTGTTCCAATACTCTTGAAGAACAAGTTCAAGGTCTCAAAATTAAAGTTGAAGAACACAAATGTATTGAAGAGTCACTTCAAAGAAGTTGGAAGAAAGCAACCAAGAAAGGGAAGCATTAGAAGCCGAAGTAGTCTCGCTGTGTAAGGAAGTGAAGAAGGGAAAAAATGTCCAAAACTATGCCAACAACTCAAGGGCATTGGAAGAACTGATCAAAAATCAACGATCTTACAATGCCAGAACTAGCCTCAGTTACAAAGAAGAAGAAGCAAGACCTTCTACAAAAAAATACAATGAACCTATGAGATCTGACGTGCATGTAAAATTCATTGGACAAGATTCGCAAGAAAATCCTTGGAAGACGATTCCTTGACGAATATTTCCATCTAGGTTCCAACATATTTTTCATGGCTATTTTTATTCATGTGGAAAATTTGGTCATAAAGCTATAGAATGTCGCACGTACCCTAGGAAGTAATACAATTCCACGAGATCCTTCAAATATGAACCTCCCAGGGCTCAATGAAACATAAATAGATTTGAACATTTAAGAAATAATATGGAATGTTACAAATGTCAGAACTTTGGACACATAGCCAGAGACTACAGACTTGAAATCCTCTAGAATAATCTTCGAAGCCACAGAACGAGTGAACATGGAAGAAGAAGAAGAGTGATAATTGTTCTCTCACTCTCAAGGCTCAAAACAATAAAGATGTGTGGTATGTTAATAGTGGTTTCTCAATGCATATGACTGGATATAGAAAGAAATTTGTATCTCTGAAAGAGAAGAAGGATGGAACTGTATCCTTTGAAAATGATGGATCTTCAAATGTTATAGGATCAGGTACCGTCACTATCGGAAGCAAAGATGTTCTAGCCAAGAATGTTCTATTGGTTGAAAACATGAATCACAATATACTCAGTGTTGGACAAATGTGTGATCAAGGACACACAATGCTATTCAACTCCACAAATGTGAAATCAGGAAAGGCAGGTATGGTAAAATTGTGGCTACAACAAGTCAAGCTCCAAACAACATATATGTTCTGGATGAAGAAACTAAAGCATGTATACTAGCTAAAGAAGATGAAAGATGGTTAAGGCACAAACGAATGGGTCAGATAAACTTTGACAATCTTGTCAGGATAAGAAAAAAGGAAGAGGTACGAGAAATGCTGAAAAATATCAAAACCTTCCAACACACTATGTGAGACCTTTCAACACGGAAAGCAGACAAAAGTCCAATTTAAAACAAAAGAACACTTTGCATCACATCCATTGGAAGTGATACATACTAATCTATGTGGTCCTGTGAGAACAAAAGGCTTATATGGAGAATTATATTTCATGTTAATGATAGATGACTATACCAGGATGACATCCGTAAGTTTCCTAAAGAAAAAATATGAAGCATTTGAGTGCTTTAAGTTCTACAAGGAGTGGGTCAAAAATGAAACTGATTTGAAAATAAGGTGTCTAAGATCAGATAATGGCAGAGAATTCACTTCCAAATTATTTTAGCAATACTGTGATGAAAATGGAATAAAAATACAATTTTCAACAACACAAACACCTCAAAAAAATGGATTTGTTGAAAGAAAGAACAAAACCGTCCAGGAAATGGGTAGAACAATGTTGAAGGACTCAAAATTGGATGAAAATTTCTGGGTTCATGCAACTGATACGACAGTCTTCATTATCAACCGAAGTCTTCTTAGAAATAATTGAAACAAGATCCCATATGAATTATGGAAAGGAAAACTAGCTAATGTAAAATATTTTAGAATCTTCGGAAGAAAATGTTATATCAAAAGAGAAGATCAAAAATTGGGTAAGTTTGAATTACGTGTTGATGAAGGCATCTTTGTTGGTTGCTCACGCAAAATAAAGGCCTATAAATGATATAATCTAAGATGAAAACATATAGTGGAGAGAATAAATGCTACATTTGACAAAGATGGTGTTCTAACGAATAATGATGAGGATATAGAATCTTTGAAACCTGAGACAGAGGCTGAAAAAGAAACAGAGAAAATTCTAGAACAAGAAGCAACTATCAACCAAGAAGAAGTAAATAATGTTCATCAAGATATACCGGAACAACAACAATAAGCTCCTCCAAAGAGAACAAATGAATGGATTCAAAAGAAACATCCATCAAATCAAATCATTGGTTACATAAATGAAGGTCGACAGCTTCGTTCATCACAACAAGCTCACATTGCTTTTCTAGCAACCTTTGAGCCTAGTAGTTTTGAGGAAACTAGCCAGAATGAACATTGGGTAGTAGCTATGAATGAATAATTGGATCAAATCGAGAAGAATAACACCTAGGAATTAGTTCCATGACCAAAAGATAAAAATGTCATTGGGACTAAATGGGTGTTCAGGAACAAATTGAATGAAGATGTACATGTTACCATAAACAAAGAAAGATTGGTTTGCAAAGGTTATGCACAAGTGGAAGGAATTGATTTCGACGAAACATTTGCACCAGTTTCCAGAATGGAAGCCATCCGAATGTTTCTCGCCTATGCATATTCAAGAAAAATCAAAGTCTGCCAAATGGATGTTAAGTCAACATTTCTGAATGGTGAATTAGAAGAAGTTTACATCGAACAACCTGAAGGTTTTCTACTATCAGAAAAAGAAGACTCTGTTTGAAGGTTAAAGACGGCTCTATATGGTCTCAATCAGGCTCCCAGAGCATGGTATGCTCATCTTGATGGATATCTACGTCAACAAGGGTTCAAGAAAGGTACTGTTGATAGCAATATTTATGTACAAATAGATAAAGATAACTTAACAGTTGTTGAGGTATATGTGGATGATATAATATTTGGTAGAAATGATGATCAACTAAGTAAGAAATTTTCTACAAAGATGCAAAGTGAGTTCGAGATGTCTTTACTTGGTGAGTTGACATACTTCTTAGGGCTTCAAATATCTCAGTAAGAGAAAGGAATATTTATATGTCAAGCCAAGTACATCAAGGAAATGCTCAAGAAATTCAAAATGGAATATTGCAAACCCGTCCTTACTCCAATGGTAACAAGTTGTAAATTCAGCATAGATGACTCATCTAAGGATGTGGATTAGAGGTTGTACAGATCTATGATTGGTAGTATTCTATATGTAATAGCCTCCTGACCAGATGTTATGAAAGTATTTGGACAAGTACCAAGATTCCAAGAAGCACCAAAAGAATCACATATTATTGCCATCAATAGAATTCTTCGATATCTAAAGGGCACAAAACACTATGGCTTGTGGTATCCCAAGGGTAACAACCTCATTATTCAAGCCTTTACAGATGCAGATTGGGCAGGAAGCATTGATGATCGTAAGAGTAATAGTGGAGCAACATTCTATCTAGGTGGTTGTCTCGTATCATGATTGAGCAAAAAGAAAACCTCAATATCGTTATCTACAATGGAAGCAAAATACATTGCAGCGACAACATGTTGTACTCAAGTCCTTTGGATGAAACAAACTTTGCAAGATCTTCAAGTCCAATTGAGTGAGCCTATTCCCATATTTTGTGACAACACCAGTGCCATCAGCATCTCCAAGAATCATGTCATGCATTAAAAAATAAAACACATTTCGATCAAATATCACTTTGTTAGAGAACAAGTCGCTGAAAATAATATCAAACTTGAGTATGTTGGTACAAAAGAGAAAATCGTTGATATAATCACTAAACCTTTACCTCATGAAGTATTTGAATATCTTCACCAGAAGCTTGGGATTCTCCCAATTTCTCATTAGATTTTCCTTATTTTGAATATAAAGGGGGAATAGAAGTGTGTACAAGTCCGCAGGATGGTTGTGTGTCAGGGGGGGTTACCCTTTGCCATTGATGTCAAAGGGGGAGATAATGTTGCAGGAAGAGATGTCATGATCGCAGGGGGAGTACTTGTGTTGCCATCAATGCCAAAGGGGGAGATTGTTGATCAATGGTTATCATTGATGTTAACCCAAGTAGCACCAAGGCCCACCTCGATCTTACATGGGAATTTTGACCTACCAAATTACTATATTTTGGGTCAAGAATATTTTTTATGGTTTCTACTTGTCGATATTTTTTGTTGATATATGGCACGCCTTGTAATTCTTCACGGTTTGAGAGATATTTACATTTGAAGTTTGTAGCCCCAGTTAGTGGGATAAAACCCCATGGGGTTGTGGCATGGGTCATTGAAAAGTCAATAATTAATATTTTTTAAGCTCCTAAAATCCCTTTCACGTTCACTTGTTGAAGACCCTCTCAACCTAAGAATTTATATAAATTGTGATCCTCATATCCTCCTCATGTAGGGATTTCACTACTTGAAACAGGTCATCGTGGAATTTTTGCTATAAATTTTTTTCTACGAAGGTTCAGAAGCTGAAAGTTTTATGAGGTGAAGCTGAAATCCAAAGGAAGATCCTGTAAAAATTTCAGATCAAGGTGTGCAATATTTTTGGAGATATGATCTGTGGAAGTCAGTGTTTTTGCAGGCTCTTGAACTTCATCTCAAAGAAGTGACCATGGGAAAATCATCATAACTCTCTCTCTGAGTATTGGATTGGAATCATGTAAAAGTGGTGGATATTGCAAGGACTGTAGTTTTCTCTGTATCAATTTCAAAGCTGAATGAAGAAACAGTGAAACGTGGCACACCATACAAGTTTGATCTATTGAACCATTCCATAATTAGGGCATTGTGAGAGATTGGGCATAAATCTCCCTTGACGAATCCAAATTGGGTCAGACCTATGGCATTGGAAAGAATAATCAGAGGACTACTATAGGACCAAAAATCAAATATTGGGGATCTGAAATAACTAAGATACACCAGATTCAATATCAAGCTCCTAGAAGGCAAGAAAAATCTAGATCAAGTGTTGTCAAGGGTTGCAAAGGACCGGAATTTCTAGGGAAGTAGAGCAAAGAAAGGTGTAGCAGAGGGAAGCATGACAAGAGCAGAAATCAAGGTGCATAACAGCAGCAAGAAGTTCACCAAATTAAGTCCTCAAGTGGGCAACACTGCATATAGTCATTGTAAAAGTATCATTGTACTAAGTCATTGTAAATGCATCATTGTAAAAATTGTACAAGTGTCTATCTGCCAAGAGTTGACGAGGCAGTGTCGAGAGGTCTAGGATCATCATTAGGTGGTTGTGTCATAGTTTGGGTTATGGTCTAATGTGTCTTCTTATTCTACATCATTCTATATCATTGTAAAGTGGACCATTTTCCCTGGTACGGGAGTCCATTCTTGTTTTATTCTTCTATAGGGTGGTAGGGTGGTGCTAGGTTGGTGCGTGAAGTCACCAACAGGTTCAAGCCTATGAAAAATTTAGGGTGGTAGGGTGGTGCTAGGGTGAGTTGTATCTCATTATGTGTTGGGGCATCCATTCAGTTGACTACTGAAGAATCTTGGGCATTGGAGCGTCCATCCAATGGGAGTTGGAGAAGAATGCTTTTATAGATTCTAGGAAGTTGGAGATTTATTTTCAATTGGAGTTGAATATTAAAGAATTATTAGAAAACCATTCAGGTGGTTTTTGTCCCAGAGAGGGTTTTGACCTTAAAAACTATGTGGAGTTGTGTTCCTTTTCTTTACTGCTTTCATTGTACAAACACTGATAATAATTTCATATTAACTAATGCTCTAAAAGATTAATAATAATAATAATTGAAAGGAATACTAATTCACCCCCCTCTTAGTATTTCCAACAATTGGTATCAAAGCTTGGTTCCTTCAATATCAGTTTAACAGCTGGAAGGAGGTCATGGAGCATACCAATAACGGTGTGCCTCTGTTCAATGAAAATAATTGTGCACTCGGGAAAGGAAGAATGGAGGTATACCTCTTGGCGCAAGGTTATGAAGTATGGGACACTGTTCAAAATGGCTTTACACCAACCACGGATGAACAAGGTAAGAATAATTTGGTAAATGATGAAAAAGCAAAGAAAATTATTATCAGTGGACTTATTGAATATGCTTATCATAAGGTGTTGGGTTGTAAAACTACCAAAAATGTATGGGACAAGCTTGAGAATATATATGCAGGTGACTCAAATGTCAAAGAAGCAAAGCTTCAAATCTATAGAGAAAAATTTGAGCAACTCAGAATGAAAGAAGATGGAAACATTGATGCATACTTCCAATACGTTGATAAAATAACCAACACTCTGGAAGGATTGGGAGAGACAGTTGATGAGAAGACTATTATACGAAATATTCTTAGAACATTACTAGGGATATTCGACCCAAAGGTATCAGTATCAGAATACAGTGCAAATATTTACAAACTCAACAAAGAGGAATTACATGGAGTTCTCATAGCATATGAAATGAGACTTGATGAAGAAGAGGGTACTTCACATCTAGAAACTGCGTTCGTTGCATATAAGAAAACCAATAAGGACAAACAACCTTAAATTGAAAAGACATGCACCTGCAAGTGTGAAGAAAAGGGAGATGATGAAGAAGGTCTTTCAGATGAATAATATGCTTAATTTACGAGAAAATTAAAAAATGGTAAGGGAAAATTCAAAGGTAAACTTCCATTGATATGTTTAGGCTATGGTGAGGTTGGGCATTTCATAGCAAAATGTCCAAACAGGAGTAATGGCAACTCAAAAGGAAAGAAAGGCTTTAAGAAATTCAACAAGCAAGGCAAAAAGAGAGGATCCAAAAGGAAGTTTCTCTCTAAAGAAGATAGCTCATCATCCAATGAAGACAGTGATAGAAAAGAAGAAGCTAATGAGAGAGTACTATTTATGGCCAAGCACAATAAACAAGAGGTATCAAACAACGAAGAAGAAGGGTTGACCATAGAATAATTTTCTAAGGAGGAAATCAAGCTTATAAAAGAGCTCAAGGCTGAGAAGATCTATTCCAATGCTCTTGAAGAACAAGTTAGAGGTCTCAAAATTGAAGTTGAAGAACACAAATGTATTGAAGAGTCACTTCAAAAGAAGTTGGAAGAAAGCAACCAAGAAAGGGAAGCATTAGAAACCGAAGTAGTCTCATTGCGTAAGGAAGTGAAGAAGGGAAAAATTGTCCAAAACTATGCCAATAGCTCAAGGGCATTGGAAGAACTCATCAACAATCAACAATCTTACAATGACAGAACTGGTCTCGATTACAAAGAAGAAGAAGCAGGACCTTCTACAACAAAATACAATGAACCTATGAGATCTGACATGCATGTAGACTTCATTGGAAAATATTTGCAATAACATCCTTGGAAGAAGATCCCTCGACGAATATTTCCATCCATGTACCAACATATTTTTCATGGCTATTGTTATTCATGTGGAAAATTTGGTCATAAAGTTGTAGAATGTCGCACGTACCCTATGAACCAATACAATTCTAGGAGATCCTTCAAACATGAACCTCCCAGGGCTCAACGAAACATCAATAGATTTTAACATTTAAGAAATAAGATGGAATGTTACAAATGTCAAAACTTTGGACACATAGCTAGAGACTACAGACTTGAAAATCCTCTAGAAGAATCTTCGAAGCCACAGAATGAACGAATATGGAAGAAGAAGAAGAAGAGTGATAATTGTGCTCTCACTCTCAAGGATCAAAACAACAAAGATGTGTGCTATGTTGATAGCGGTTGCTCAACGCATATGACTAGAGATAGAAAGAAATTTGTATCTCTGAAAGAGAAGAAGGATGAAACCGTATCCTAATTTGGAAATGATGGATCTTCAAATGTTATAGGATCAGGTACCATCACTATCGAAAGCAAAGATGTTATAGCCAAGAATGTTCTAATGGTTGAAAGCATGAATCACAATCTACTCAGTGTTGGACAAATGTGTGATCAAGGACACACAATGCTATTCAACTCCACAAAATGTGAAATTAGGAAAGCCAGGTATGGTAAAATTGTGGCTATAGCAAGTCAAGATCCAAACGACATATATGTTCTAGATGAAGCAACTAAAGCATGTCTAATAGATAAAGAAGATGAAATATGGTTATGGAACAAACAAATGGGTCACATAAACTTTGCAATCTTGTCAGGATAAGCAAAAACGAACCAGTACAAGAAATGTCGAAAATCTCAAAACCTTCCAAAACACTATGTGAGGCATGTTGGCACAGCAAGCAAACAAAATTCCAATTTAAAACAAAAGAACACTTTGCATCGCATCCATTGGAATTGATACATACTGATCTATGTGGTCCTGTGAGAACAAAAGGCTTAGATGGAGAGTTATATTTCATTTTAATGATAGATGACTAGACCAGGCTGACAGCCGTCAGTTTCCTAAAGAAAAAATCTGAAGCATTTGAGTGCTTTAATATCTACAAGGAGTTGGTCGAAAATGAAACTGATTTGAAAATAAAGTGTCTAAGATCAGATAATGGCGGAGAATTCACTTCCAAATTTTTTCAGAGATACTGTGACAAAAATGGAATAAAAAAACAATTTTCAACAGCATGAACACCTTAGCAAAATGGATTTTTTGAAAGAAATAACGGAACCGTACAGGAAATGGGTAGACAATGTTGAAGGACTCAAAATTGGATGGAAAATTTTGGGTTCAAGCAATTGATCCGACAGTCTTCATTATCAACCGAAGTCTTCTCAGAAATAATTGCAATAAGACCCCATATGAATTATGGAAAGGAAAACCATCTAATGTAAAATATTTCAGAATCTTCGGAAGAAAATTTTATATTAAAAGAGAAGATCAAAATTTGGGTAAGTTTGAACATGTGTTAATGAAGGTATCTTTGTTGGTTACTCACGCAAAATAAAGGCCTATAAATACTATATTCTAAGACGAAAATAGATAGTGGAGAGCATAAATGTTACATTTGACAAAGATGGTGTTCTAACGAATAATGATGAGGATCTAGAATCTTTGAAACTTGAGACAGAGGCTGAAAAAGACATAGAGAAAATTCTAGAACAAGAAGAAACTATCAACCAGGAAGAAGTAAATAATGATCATCAAGATATATCGGAACATCAAGAAGAAGCTCCTCCAAAGAGAACAAAAGAACGGATTCAAAATAACCATCCATCAAATCAAATCATTGGTGACATAAATGAAGGTCGATAGCTTCATTCATCACAACAAGCTCACATTGCTTTTCTAGAAACCTTGGAGCCTAGTAGTTTTGAGGAAGCCAACTAGAATGAACATTGTGTAGCAGCTATGAATGCAGAATTGGATCAAATCAAGAAGAATAACACTTGGGAATTAGTTCCAAAACAAAAAGATAAAAATGTCATTGGGACTAAATGGGTGTTCAGGAACAAATTGAATGAAGATGGACAAGTTACCAGAAACAAAGCAAGATTGGTTTGCAAAGGCTATGCACAAGTGGAAGGAATTGATTTCAATGAAACATTTGCACTAGTTTCTAGAATGGAAGCCATCCAAATGTTTCTTTCCTATGCATGTTCAAGAAAAATAAAATTCTACCAAATGGATGTTAAGTCAACATTTCTGAATGGCAAATTAGAAGAAGAAGTTTACATCGAAAAACCTGAAGGTTTTCTACTATCATAAAAAGAAGACTATGTTTGCAGGTTAGATAAGGCTCTATATGGTCTCAAGCAGGCTTTGAGAGCATGGTATGCTCATCTTGATGGATATCTACATCAATAAGTGTTCAAGAAAGGTACTGTTGATAACAATCTTTATGTACAAATAGATAAAGATAATTTAACAATCGTTAAGGTATATGTGGATGATATAATATTTGGTAGCAATGATGATCGCCTAAGTAAGAACTTTTCTACAATTTGCAAATTGAGTTTGAGATGTCTTTACTTGGTGAGCTGACATACTTCTTAGGGCTTCAAATATCTCAGCAAGAAAAAGGAATATTTATATGTCAAGCCAATTACATCAAGAAAATGCTCAATAAAATCAAGATGGAAGATTGCAAACCTATCCTTACTCGGATGGTAACAGGTTGCAAATTGAGGATAAACGACTCATCTAAGGATGTGGATCAGAGGTTGTAGAGATCTATGATTGGTAGTCTTCTATATGTAATAGCCTCCCGACCAGATGTTATGCAAGCAGTTGGACAAGTACCAAGATTCCAAACAGCACCAAAATAATGACATATTATTTCCGTCAAAATAATTCTTCGATATCTAAAGGGCACAAAATAATATGGCTTGTGGTATCCCAAGGGTAAAAATCTCATTATTCAAGCCTTTACATATGCAGATTGGGCAGGAAGCGTTGATGATCATAAGAGTACTAGTGTAGCAGTATTCTATCTAGGTGGTTGTCTTGTATCATGGTTGAGAAAAAAACAAACCTCAATCTCATTATCTACAGCAGAATACATTGCAGTGGCAGCATGTTGTACTTAAGTCCTTTGGATGAAACAAACTTTGCAAGATATTCAAGTACAATTCATTGAGCATATTCCCGTATTCTGTGACAACACAAGTGTCATCAATATCTCCAAGAATCATGTCATGCATTCAAAAACAAAACACATTCTGATCAAATATCACTTATTTAGAGAACAAGTCGCTGAAAAGAATATCAAACTTGAGTATGTTGGTACAAAATAACAAATCACTAATATCTTCACTAAACCTTTACCTCATGATGTATTTGAATATCTTCGCCAGAAGCTTGGGATTCTCCCAAGTTCTCATTAGATTTTCTTTATTCGGAATATAAGGGGGATTGGAAGTGTGTACAGATCCGCAGGATGGTTGTGTGTCAGGGGGAGTTACCCTTTTCCATTGATGTCTGTTGGTGTCCCGTGTTTTGATAGTTTGGCAAATCAAAAGACAAGGCAACATCAGAACCAATCTTTAGAGTTCCAGGATCTAATCCTCCTATTCTCAGAGAGGGACCTCTCAAATATTTGTTTGCAAAGATTTATCTTGTGTGCTTTGAGTATGGATTTTAGACTAGTTATTAAGTGCAGATGTTTGTTTGGTTGGATTGAGTTGATACAACAGAACATGAGAGGTCTAAGAAAGATAGACAAAAAGAGGAAATATCTGGTTCATTGGGCAATGGAGTCAAAATGGGGTCATGACAAACTCTTCAAGGGATATGGGATATCAAGGGGCAAATCTAACTTGGCCACAGGATCCTTTTGTTTTTGGTATGAAGTGAACATCAATGATTTGGAAAGAGAAGTTTAATTCTCAACAAAGGGAACTTGAAAATATAACTTAACAATAAAGAGATATTTGATAGACAGGGCTAACCATAAATTCTACAAACATTCTTTAAGCAAATAATGACTTCAAGACAACTTTTAAAATGAAATCTAAGATTCGGGGAACACCCTATTTCCTCAAAGATTTTATTTCAAAGGACTTAGAAAACATAAAAGATTCACTGATAATTGTAGTCATAGAAGAGGGAACACCTAAATAACATCTATGCTTACAACTATAAATACCTTCAAAACAACTGTTCTAGCAATGGCAAAGGGCAAGATCAAAACCGACCTCTTCGATTAACTAAAAACAATGGTACTTCAAAGGGAGACTTCAATAACAACTTTCGAGTGATAGCAGACAAGCAGGAAAAACCATAAATCATGCTGGAACCAACTATTTGAGCTGTTATAGAAATAAATAAGCATGAAGACTAAAGAGAAGTTTTAAAGCCTCTAAAATACTTCAGCAGAAGAAAACATAAAACAGTGAAGGATGAACAGATCTAAGGTGCTTCCAGGAGTCATTTATTAGTCTAAAAATTTCAACCTACTGTAGTAAGAAATTATGGAACATAATGAACACAGGAGGAAACATTAAACAGTTAGAATACTTCACCAACGACCAAGCTCGTGGATCCAATGATAGAGCCTTCTCAGGAATAGGCATGCAACAACATCATCAAGACATCCAAGACTTCAATTTGTTCTTCAACTTCAACAGACTTGTATATTTATTTCAGAGAGTTTCATTGTTACAACTTGTAATCAAACAACAACCAACAATTTCTCATCTTCTGCAGCAGTATTTATAGAAGAATGAGGAGGTGAAATCTAAAAAGATCTCCTAAGACAATTAATATAGTTTCAATACTTCTCGGCCTTTTGAGGGGCTCGATGGAGAAGTGTATAGGTGTTACACTGTATTAACTGTTTACAATCATGATTTTAAACTCGGTGGGAGCCATTTTTTGACTTTGAGGCTCTGCGCGCTGTGTGGAGTAAATCTGCAGATATTTCATTCATTAAGTTCTTTGCAAAGGAACTCTTTGGCTGTGCTTGAGACAAATATCCAATTTAAAATAATAACTTTGGCCTCTGTTTGAAAGGTTTGAGGCAACATGTGTCTTCGTGGTAGCTGAGGAATCAATTTGCCTCAAATGTAGCAGTGGAAGTATTTTCTACCTGATAGATCTTTTAGATTTTCTATTAATTTTGTTTTAATTTGGGGGTTTAGGCTTTTGATATTCAATCTTAGCCATAATCCCCAAATTTGTCTTCAATCTTCAATCTCCTGTGTGCTGTCTTCAGAAACCAACACTCTTTAACTGTGATCTGAATAAAACAGTGTCTTGTTAATGTGTAGAGCCACGCTGGGCTTTTGAAGGTATCAATGCTCATAGAGAATCGAAAAACAATGGAAATAGAGCCTGGCGGAATGGTTCCTATTGATAAATCAAAGGCGCAGGAAACGTCTTTCCGGCCCTCAGCTTTTCTTCATAACATAATGGAAAACCATTCAATTTTGCAAAAAACAAACAAATATTATAAAAATCCTGCATTTTTAGGTTTAACTGCTTCAGAAGGCGGGGAAAGAGCGTGGCCGTTGGACGAATGCATCCAACGGTGGAGATTTACTCAACAAAAAAAGGTAAAAGAAGAGCGCGGAATAGAACAAGTAAGGGTGATTTTGGACCGTCCGATCTGGACATGTGGACGGTCCGGATTTAATCGGGGGATCGCAATTAGGGGTATCGAACAAAAGGGTGCGATTGAAAAACTCCGATGCGATTGCGCGATCGGGAGGGTCAAAGCGATTGAGTGAGGACCGTTGATCCATGAACGATATCAATGGTGGGATGCCAATCGGAGGAAGAAGTGTTAGCGCAGCGATTAAGGTATGCGATGCGATTGAGTGCTGGCCGTTTGATCGGCATTAGATCAACGGTGGAGATCTGTTCTAAGAAGAACTGGCAGAAGAGTTAAGTGGTGGGACCCATCAGGTCTAATCGCAATCGGAGGTCGGGAGAGGGAGGTTGCGATCAATCGCATCGCAAATGTTTGCGATGGGCCGATCGGAGCACATAACATAACTTTTGCGATTGCGAGCGGGCGAGGAGTGCGATTTAGCGCTCATCCATTGGATTAAAGGAATAGATCAATGGTCGGGATTGTTTCAACTCGCGCACCGGCAGAAAAAACTTTTAAACATAAGAAAATCCGATATTTTAACACAAAAAAAAAGGTTTTATAATATGGGAGAGATGTATATATATGATAGGTAGGCGCCCGTTTGCGGGGCCTTTGGGCTGTATAAACTGTAATATGCCTAGGGCCTATTAAAACAAGGGCCAATCGCAATCGGGCCATCAGATCTACTCTTTTTAATCTACCCATTTGTTTCCTCCGATTGCGATTGCGCAATCGGTCTTTTTGATCAACCCATTAGTTTTATTTCAACATGTGACTTAAAGCTTTTAAGTTAAAACTTTAAAAAAGTGGGTTTTGGGTTTTTACAAAGGAAAAAGGTGATCGGGGAGGAAAAATAGAAAGGTTTAAACGCCGAGGTGGACCCACATTTAATATGAAAATAACAATGCGATCGGGGGTTTTTAAACAGGAATGCTCAATCGCATCAGGACTTTTGGTGATGGCAAAAAGATCTGCGCACATGAAATCTTGCGATGCGATTAGCGCTATATGGATTCGGTGCTTGGTTTTTTTTTTTTTTTTTTTTTTTTTTTTCATGGTTTTTTAATGGATTTGGGGGTTTCGGAAAGGTTAAAGAGTGAGTCTTTAACTTTGGAAAAATGACTTTCCTAAATGGAAGAAGAGGATTTATGAAAACAAGGGAGTTTTGATGGAAAAAAAGGGGAGTAAATGAAGGTTTGAGAAGGGGGAAAATGAAGGTCTTTCAGCAGTCTTTCATTTGGAATCAGCAGAATTTTCTGAGTATAAAATGGAAATAATAAATGAAGATTTTGGACAGAGGCATGAGGCCTTAAAGAGACTTCAAGAGCCAACAACTTTTAGTGATAAAATTTGTTCCTTGGAGGCTCCAAAAAGTTTTAGCCACCTTTTGGTATAAAAAAATATTATAGGTGGCTAACAGTGGCTCCACTTGGGGATGGTGCCTTCTTGAAGGCATCAAGAACTTCAGACTTGCATTCTCTGGGAGGCAGATCAGTTGCCTCATCCTTTGTTCTCTCTGGGATGCTGACTTGTGCCTGATCCATTGGGCTACCCTTCCTTCGCTGGATGATCTGGCTTTGAAAACATATTAGCAGCCATAAAAACAATGGATCTTTCATCAATCAAGCTTTCTACCTACCCAATCCTACTGATCTAACATTTTTTCTTCATTTAGAGTGCACTTGGATTGGAAAACTCTTTTCACAACATTTTATTCTTTTTGAAAGCATAAAAACTAATCTAATTCTACTCCTTCTTTCTCCATGAAGTCAGATTAAACAGTTGAGCTCAGATATTTCTCTACCTAATCTACTGTCTGTTGGGATTAAACTGTCCAACAGACTTTCATTCTCTAAATTATACAACAAAAATTTAAAAAAAAAAAAAAAATCAAGTCAAGATTAAGTTGTTTGACCTGCTATGATCTATGGCATAAAAACAAGCTGCACATAGATTATTATTTGCAGAAAATTAAAATCAAAATGGAAGGCTTAAGATCTGAAAGTCTCTCATTTTGGCCTTCTCCTTTCGTCACAGCTCTGTTTTTGCTTTTGTTTGAGCTGTCTCTTCATTGTTCTATGATTCAGATTTTGGGCAAATTAGAACCAGTTTTTCTCTTATTGACTCAGAAGATAAAACAGTTTTGAGTCATCTCCTTTTGGAAACTTTGGTTCAGATTTTGAGTTTGTTTGAACCTTCAATTTCTATCCTAATCTATCTACTGATAAGCCAAGATTGAACAGTTTGGCAAATCGAATTCACTATCCTATCAGCAGAAAATTTAAAACTAATTAGTCAAGATTAAACTGTTTGACTAACTAGAAGTGTGTTTTACAGGAGTGGCATTTAAGCTTGCACACTTTCAGATTTGTTTCTCTTTTTTGGCATGGGGCTTTTCCTTTCTTATTTTCATTTCTGCCCTTTTTTCTTTCTTTTCTTTGTTTTTGTATATATATATATATATATATATATATATATATATATATATATATATATATATATATATATATATTTTAAAGCAGAAAACAACAACTAACTACATGCTCAGAACTGAGCTTTATTGACATTCCTATCTAACCTATTCTAAACATGGAATATTTACATATTCATATGATACAAAAGTGCTAATGCAGCCAGCTGAGTAATGTCAAGAAGAAGAAGAAACTCTGGCTGCTTGTCAGGGGTATTCATAGTATATTTCGAAGATTAATCTTAAAAATAAAAAATATCATAGAAGGTGACAGCTTTTGATGTCTGTGGCTCTTACAAAGGATTAATGCTTGATAATTCGAGCTAGTTGGAATTTCCACACACTCTTCCATAGGATCAACAAAGAAAAGATGAATATTCTCTTCTTTTTGGCCCTCCACGTCCGGTAGATTGTCTGCTTCCAAGACTTCAGCTTTGAGGAGCATCTCTTCAGAATTTTGCTTGGAAGCTTCGTCATCCTTAACCTGCACAATAGAAAACTGTGAAATATTTTCTTTCTCTAAACACATGCTTGCTTCTGATATAATTTCAGGCTCTTTATATGACAGACTAATATCAGTGAAGGGAGAAGTTTCTTCTTGAGAAGATGGTATATCCACAGCAGGACAGTCTTCTATTTGTTTTTCTCCTTCATATTCATTATCCTCTAAACTGGAAGACTCATCATATTTGACAGTGTTGTCCTCTGGTAACCCTGGTATACTTAGATTCAGTGAACTGAACTCTATGAAGAGGTTATTATATTCTTGAGCAGGGGAGTATTTAGAGGTTTCCTCTTTTTCAAGAGAAAGCTCCTTTATTTCAACTTGCTCAAAAATTTCTTCATTACTCTTCTGTTCACCTTCTGAGTTGAAAGGCTGCTGATTCCCAATAAAGTGAAAGCTTTTTATGATGGATCGAAAAGGATGATTGCGGCTTTCAAGCTGATGATGGTGAAACTCATAACACCAATCAAATGCTGGTTGCCCTGCATGATTAGTTTCTTCTTGGAAATCATCATCATCATAAGACTGATTGAAGTTTGAAAATTTATTAGAATAAACATTTTCATCAATCAAACATATTGGGATATCAGTAGGTCCTTCTTCATTCTTATCTACAAAAGAACTTTCCGAATCTGCACAACAAATTTCTCTATATGAATGGGCAAGAGTATTTGTTTTGCCAAAAGTTTCAGAGACTAGCTGTTTATTAATAGTCTGATCTATCTCTTTTTCTGTCAAAGGGGAAGATGTTTCTGTGTTCCTTTGAACAGGAGTACAGCAGTTCTCTGTTTCTTGTGAAGATTGGTTTTGAGGCTGGATGTCTTCTTGAGCCTCGGCTATAAGGGATGATGAATCAATATTTGAGTTTTCAGGGATATCTTAAGGAATGTCCATTATCTCTTCCTCAACTGATTCATCTATGTTCTTAAAAATTTTCAATAGGATATTAAACTCATTAATGGCTGTTAAAAGATCTTCAGGATGCATCTCTTCCAAAGCTTCCTCATTATCTATAATGTGTTGGGTGATGCTTTACTATGGATCATAATATATTGCACCCAATGATAATGATGTAGCATTTTCTTTATAGTTCTCATAGAACACATATTCAAGGTCTCTTAAAGAAAACAAACTACTAGATCTTAAGCATTCATACCAATCCCTAGCTTTTCCTTCTAATGTTAACATGAACATTTTCATTAGGCAGTCTTCATGCCACTCAACTTTCAACCTCCATACATGTGTGTGAAACTTGATAAGATGTAATAAAGGGTTATCAAACTTTTCACCTTGAAAAATAGGCAGGTTGTCATCCCAATTCACCTGGGGCATCTTATGTGGAAACCCAGGGATATGATCTCTACTCATTGGGGCATATCTTCGTTGTATTCTTGGAATTATGTTTGTAAATAAAAAAAATGAGGTCACTGTGTCTGGTCACTCAGTTCAGGGTCTTCTACCAGTGGAGTCATTTGGTCTTCTGGGAGTTTCAGAGTGTGGAGTCGCCAGGTGGAAGATTGTTAGCTCCTAAGGAGGTAAAATGTTTTAATGGTTCTACCACCATGTGTTTCTTGTAGAGCTGCAAGGTTTTTAGGAATTGATTTAGCTCTCAAGGGTGATTTGAAAACAGTTGATAATTTTAACCTTAGGAGACTTCCTAAGGATACTTTATGGGTCATCAACTATCTCAGGTGGGTTAGGGTCAGGATGGGCTCTAGTATGAATCTTTCTAGAAGCCACTATAATATGTTTTTCAGACCCAAATAAACAAGACAAGTTCAACCAGGTATAACAATATTCGAATGGTTAACTAATCTGTTTACACAAATCTCAATCCTATAGTCCTCTAACTGAGTTTGAATGATATTATGATGATAAGGGTTCTTCCCAATGGAGTCTTAAGGTTTGCTAAGGATTTTGGAGTCGCCAAGTGGAAGTTTTTAGCTCCTAAGGAGGTAAACGGTTTTATGGTCCACTAACAATGTTTATTATGAAGCCAAAATTGAGATATTTTTGGGTTTTTCTGAGTTATTTTGGTTTTATAGGTTAGGAGAGTGTTCTAAGTCTGATTTTTCACTTAGCTAAGGTGTTCAAACAAACATAGTCGCTCTTATGGCTTGGTGACTGGTTTCTTCAAGGTTTGATAAGAGCTAACAGGAATCCTAAGGGTTACCTAGTTTGTCACTGATTCAATTAAGTCCTATCATGATTACCACTATGTTAGGTAGTGCTTGAAGGAGGTTACTTATGTTATACTAGGAAGTGAGTGTTTAATTTGGAAGATTTTACTCAATGTCCCACTGTGATCGCCATTATGTTGGTGTCCCGTGTTTTGACAGTTTGGAAAATCAAAAGAGAAGGCAACATCAGAACCAATCTTTAGAGTTCCAGGATCTAGTCCTCCTGTTCTCAGAGAGGGATCTCTCAAATATTTGTTTGCAAAGGTTTATCTTGTTTGCTTTGGTTATGGAATTTTAGACTAGTTATTACGTGCATATGTTTGTTTGGTTGGGTTGAGTTGATACAGCAGAATATGAAAGGTCTAGGAAAGATAGACAGAAAGAGGAAATATCCGGTTCATTGGGCAATGGAGTCAAAATAAGGTCATGACAAACTCTTCAAGGGATATGGGATATCAAAGGGAAAATCTAACTTGGCCACAGGATCCTTTGTTTTGGAATGAGATGGACATTAATAATTTGAAAGAGAAGTTTAATTCTCAACAAAGGGAACTTGAAAAAATAACTTAACAATAAAGAGATATTTGATAGACAGGGCTAACCATAAATTCTACAAACATTCTTTAAGCAAATAATGACTTCAAGACAACTTTTAAAATGAAATCTAAGATTCGGGGAACACCCTATTTCCTCAAATATTTTATTTCAAAGGACTTAGAAAACATAAAAGATTCACTGATAATTGTAGTCATAGAAGAGGGAACACCTAAATAACATCTATGCTTACAACTATAAAGACCTTCAAAACAACTATTCTAGCAATGGCAAAGGGCAAGATCAAAATTGACCTCTTTGATTAACTAAAAACAATGGTACTTCAAATGGAGACTTCAATAACAACTTTCAAGTGATAGAAGACAAGCAGGGAAAACCATAAATCATGCTGGAACCAACTATTTGAGCTGTTATAGAAATAAACAAGCATGAAGACTAAAGAGAAAGTTTAAAGCCTCTAAAATACCTAGCAGAAGAAAACATAAAACAGTGAAGTATGAACAGATCTAAGGTGCTTCCAGGAGTCATTTCTTAGTCTAAAACTTTCAACCTACTGTAGTAAGAAATTATGGAACATAATGAACACAGGAGAAAACATTAAATAGTTAGAATACTTCACCAACGACCAAGCTCATGGATCCAATGATAGAGCCTTCTCAGGAACAGGCATGCAACAACATCATCAAGACATCCAAGAATTCAATTTGTTCTTCAACTTCAACAGACTTGTATATTTATTTCAGAGAGTTTCAGTGTTACAACTTGTAATCAAACAACAACCAACAATTTCTCATCTTCTGCAGCAGTATTTATAGAAGAATGAGGAGGTGAAATCTAAAAAGATCTCCCTAAGACAATTAATACAGTTTCAAGAATTCTCGGCCTTTTTAGGGGCTCGATGGAGAAGTGCATAGGTGTTACACTGTATTAATTGTTTACAATCATGATTTTAAACTCGGTGGGAACCTTTTTTTTACTTTGAGGCTCTGCGCGCTGTGTGGAGTAACTCTGCAGATATTTCATTCATTAAGTTCTTTGCAGAGGAACTCTTTGGCTTTGCTTGAGACAAATATCTGATTTAAAACAATAACTTTGGCCTCTGTTTGAAAGGTTTGAGGCAAGAGGTGTCTTCGTGGTAGCTGAGGAATCAATTTGCCTCAAATGCAGCGGTGGAAGTCTTTTCTGCCTAATAGATCTTTTTGATTTTCTATTAATTCTGTTTTAATTTGGGGGTTTAGGCTTTTGATATTCAATCTTATCCGTAATCCCCAAATTTGTCTTCAATCTTCAATCTCTTGTGTATTTTCTTCAGAAACCAACACTCTTTAACTGTGCTCTAAATAAAACAGTGTCTTGTTAATGTGTAGAGTCGCGCTGGGCTTTTGAAGGTATCAATGCTCATAGAGCATCGAAAAACAATGGAAATAGAGCCGGGCGGAATGGTTCCTATTGATAAATCAAAGGCGCAGGAAACGTCTTTCCAACCCTCAGCTTTTCTTCATAACATAATGGAAAACCATTCAATTCTGCAAAAAACAAACAAATATTATAAAAATCCTGTGTTTTTAGGTTTAACTACTTCAAAAGGTGGGGAAAGAGCGTGGCCGTTGGATGAATGCATCCAACGGTGAGTTATCGACGAAAAAGGTAAAAGAGCGCCGGAATAGAGGCAGTAAGGGTGATTTTGGACGAGTCCAGGTACGGACATGCGTACGGTCACGGTTTAATTGAGGATCACTTAATCGGGGATATCGAACAAAAGGGTGCGATTGAAAAACTCCGATGCGATTGCGCGATCGGGAGGGTCAAAGCGATTGAGCGAGGACTGTTGATCCATCAACGAGATCAACGGTGGGAAATGAATTGGAGGGATGCCAATCGGAGGAAGAAGTGTTAGCGCAGCGATTGAGGTATGCGATGCGATTGAGTGCTGGTCATTTGATCGGCATTAGATCAACGGCCGAGATCTGTTCTAAGAAGAACTGGCGGAAGAGTTAAGTGGTGGGACCCAGCAGGTCTAATCGCAATCAGAGGTCGGGAGAGGGAGGTTGCAATCAATCGCATCGCAAATGTTTGCGATGGGCCGATCGGAGCACATAACATAACTTTTGTGATTGCGAGCGGGCGGGGAGTGCGATTTAGCGCTCGTCCGTTGGATTGAAGGACTAGATCAATGGTCGAGATTGTTTCAACTCGCGCACCGACGGAAAAAAATTTTAAACATAAGAAAATCTAATATTTTAACACAAAACAAAAAATAAAGGTTTTATAATATGGGCAAGATGTATATATATGATAGGTAGGCGCCCGTTTTCGGGGCCTTTGGGCTGTATAAACTGTAATATGCCCGGGGCCTATTAAAATAAGGGCCAATCGCAATCGGGCCATCGGGCCTGGTCTTTTTAATCTACCCATTTGTTTCCTCCGATTGCGATTGCGCAATCGGTCTTTTTGATCAACCCATTAGTTTTAATCCAACATGTGACTTAAAGCTTTTAAGTTAAAACTTTTAAAAAGTGGGTTTTGGGTTTTTACAAAGGAAAAAGGTGATCGGGGAGGAAAAATAGAAAGGTTTAAATGCCGAGGTGGACCCACGTTTAATATGAAAATAACAATGCGATCAGGGGTTTTTAAACAGGAATGCTCAATCGCATCGGGACTTTTGGTGATGGCAAAAAGATCTGCGCACATGAAATCTTGCGATGCGATTAGCGCTATATGGGTTCGATGCTTGGTTTTTATGACAAGGGCACATGTGGGAAAGTGGTTAGGACTTAGCCCAAAGGGGCTTAAGTCCATAGTAAAGACTTATTTTTATGCATTTTTCATGGTTTTTTTAATGGATTTGGGGGTTTCGGCAAGGTTAAAGAGTGAGTCTTTAACTTTGGAAAAATGACTTTCATAAATGGAAGAAGAGGATTTATGAAAACAAGGGAGTTTTGATGGAGAAAAAGGGGAGCAAATGAAGTTTTGAGAAGGGGGAAAATGAAGGTCTTTCAGCAGTCTTTCATTTGGAATCAGCAGAATTTTCTGAGTATAAAATGGAAATAATAAATGAAGATTTTGGATAGAGGCATGAGGCCTTAAAGAGACTTCAAGAGCCAACAACTTTTAGTGATAAAATTTGTTCCTTGGAGGCTCTAAAAAGTTTTAGCCACCTTTTGGTATAACAAAATATTATAGGTGGCTAACAATGTCAAAGGGGGAGATAATGTTGTAAGAAGAGGTGTCATGATTGCAGGGGGAGTACTTGTGTTTCCATCAATGCCAAAGGGGGAGATTGTTGACCAATGGTTGTCATTGATGTCAACCCAAGCAGCACCAAGGCCTACCTCGATCTTGCATGGAAATTTTTAACTACCAAATTACTATATTCCGATTCAAGAATATTTTTTATGGTTTCTACTTGTCGAGATGTTTCCGTTGATATATGTCACACCATGTAATTCTTCACGATTTGAGAGATATTCATGTTTGGAGTCTGTAACCACAGTTAGTGGGCTAAAACACCATGGGGTTGTGGCATGGGTCATTGAAAAGTGATTGATTAATATTTGTTAGGCTCCTAAAATCCCTCCCACGTTCACTTGTTAAATACCCTCTCAACCTAAGAATTTATATAAATTTTGATTCTCATATCCTCCTCATGTAGTGATTTCGCTACTTAAAACAGGTCATCGTGGAATTTCGCTACTTGAAACAGGTCATCGTGGAATAATTTTTTTTCTACGAAGGTTCAGAAGCTGAAAATTTTATGAGGCAAAGCTGAAATCCAGAGGAAGTTCCTATAAAAATTTTAGATCAAGGTGTGCAATATTTTCGGAGATATGATTTGTGGATGTCAGTGTTTTTGTAGGCTCATGAACTTCATCTCAAAGAAGTGACCTTGGGAAAATTGTCATAACTCTCTCTCTCAGTATCGGATTAGAATTCTATAAAAATTGGCGGATAGTGCACAGACCTTAGTTTTCACTATATCAATTTCAGAGCCGAATGAAGAAAAAATGACACGTGGTACACCATACAAGTTCACTCTACTGAACCAGTCCATAATTAGGGCATTGTGAGAGATTGGGCATAACTCTCTCTTGAAGAATCCAAATTGGGTTAGACCGGTGGCATTGGAAATAAGACTCATAGGAATACTACAGGAAAGAAAATCACATATTGGGGATCTGAAATAACAGAGATACACCAGATTCAATATCGAGCTCCCAGAAGGCAAGAAAAATCTAGATCATGTGTTGTCAAGGGCTGCAAAGGACCGAACTTTCTTGGGCAGCAAAGCAAAGCAAGGTGCGACAGAGGGTAGCATGACAAGAGAAACAATAAAGGTGCATAATATCAACAAGAAGCTCACCACATGAAGTCTTCAAGTGGGCAGCACTACATACAGTCATTGTAAAGGTATCATTGTACTAATTCATTGTAAATGCATCATTGTAAAAATTATACAAGTGTCTATCTACCAAGAGTTGAAGAGGCAATGTCGGGAGGTCTAGGATCATCATTAGGTGGTTGTGTCATAGTTTGGGTTATGGTCTAGTGTGTCTTCTTCTTCTACATCATTATATATCATTGTAAAGTGGAACATTTTCCCTAATATGGGAGTCCATTCTTGTTTTATTATTATATAGGGTGGTAGGGTGGTGCTAGGCTGGTGCATGAAGTCACCAACAAGTTCAAGCCTGTGAAAACTTTAGGGTGGTAGGGTGGTGCTAGGGTGAGTTGTAGCTTATTGGGTGTTGGGGCATTTTTTCAATTGACTACTAAAGAATCTCGAGCGTTGGATCATCCATCTAATGGGAGCTGGAGAAGAATGCTTTTCTAGATTCTAGGAAGTTGGAGCTTTATTTTCAAATGGAGTTGAATATGCAAGAATTATTAGAAAAGCATTCAGGTGGATTTTGTCCCGGAGAGAGTTTCCACCTTAAAAAATGTGTGTATTTGTGTCCCTTTTCTTTACTGTTATCATTGTACAAACACTAATAATAATTGAAGATTAACTAATGCTCTGAAAGATTAATAATAATACTAATTGAAAGGAATACCGATTCACCCCCCCTGTTTCGGCCTTTTGCACGCAAAAGAAAAATGATAAATTTTTCCCAATACTTCCATCTTTTCTTGCTTGTAAAGGTGTCTAACAACCCATAATACATCTTCTAGCATAGGTTAAGGTACCCCGTAGCTTGCTAAAACTCACTCGTAGCTGCTTTTGGTAGGCTTGGTGTTAGTTTTATTTCAAGTTGATTTTTGCAAAGTTAACATATAATTTAAGTAGGGGGGAAATTAACTTGCATTCCAAAAAAAATTTATGTTTTGCAAATTTAGGTACCAAAACACCTAGATAATTAGCCAAAGTAAGTGGCCCAAGTCCACGCATGCTTATCTAGTTATTTTTCTAGTGTAAAAGTCATTATTTTAGTTCAATTTTTGCACTAGGATTTCGGGACTAGGATCGAATTGTCGATAGAAGAGAAAGTAACCTTTGCTGCCTTTGCACCCTCTGGTGATCCTAAGCAAGCATATGAACACTCTCTATTCACAACTCACCATCTCCCTATAGTTGATCACATAGATTAACTAGGAAAAATAGCAAGCGACCCATATCCACTCATGTTTTTCTTTTGAGCAAGGAACAATAGAACATAGTTTAATAGGGGATTTTGAAAAGGATCATCACATATCCACACGTTCAAACTATGTGCTTATTCATTTTTTTCTCACACACATCCACACACTAAGCAAAGCAAAGACACCTAAAACTAACTGAACATAACTCACAAAATTCTCCCCACAAGGGCCGCAAAATAATTTATAGTCTAGGTTAGGATCAAGGGGGTAGGCATCCAATAAACCCCCTTGATCATTCTTCATCTTGAAACATAGAAGTTGATTGTTTAGAGAACTTTCAAATCCACCTATCATCCCATGAAAAATAAAACCCAAGCATGGCAGAGACCTGATTTAGAGGAGGTTAGGCTTAGGCGCAGTGCATGCGGTATCAGTTGGGCTACCTGACCCAACTAATACTCGGTACTGTTAGATGAACTACGAAGAAGCCCAAGACTCAAACGCTCATGTGGGACAGTGGTACTTAGTGACGGTGTAGGCAAGCACTAGATCCTTTACCCTTACCTTGGTGGATTTTCTTCGGTTGATTGGTGGCATCGCCAGCTCTTACGAGACATTGTGCCAGCATTCGCAAGATATATTCTTAAGGCCCTATTACATTTGAGTGTCTGAGGACGATTAGGTCTTCTAGGATTTTAGTATCATACACAAACAACAAAAAACCATATTTTTTGATTGACTTATCACATAGGATTAATCTAAAGGGAAAAATATTTTATTTTCTCTTTGTTTTATGTATGCGATCCAAATTTTTATTTGATTATAATCTCTGTCCTCTCAAATATTTCCAAATTCATACCTAGTTGATTCTAGAATGGACCTAATGAGACCTTGTCGATCTAAACGTCTTTTGGACCTCCCCTCATTACCGAGAGGGGTTCCAGGTCTTTCTTTATTTAGGCGTCAAAGATGGAACACTACCACCATTATTGGTTCATCCTTTATTGGGGAATATTTAGCTGGGAACCCTATTCAGTCTCCCAACGCCACACCGGTTAACACCCACATAGGGTAGCCACAAACCACTCCTCCCACAACCCCTAACGGGAAAAGGAGTGCTACCCATTCGGGAAGCCAATTGAACACACAGCAGGGTACGTCACAGACAAACCCTATTGCTAACCAGAACATTGTGTTGTCATAAGTCACAATGGCTACAACCTTGCAGTCACCTTTTCTAGCTTCATTAAATCTACTAGATTTAACCAAGTTGACAAATGACCCCATTGCACACAACCCCATATGGCCTCCCATGCCCACGAAGCTACCTTTAGACATTCCAAAGTTCGAAGGAAAGAAAGCGGATTACTTTGGAAATTATGTTATGACTTTCCACATGTGGTGTTCGTCGAACAACATCGTTGATGATACTATTCGACTAAGACTGTTTCAACACACTCTAACCGGAGTAGCAGGGAAATGGTATGTGGAGAAACCCTCTACTACAAATGGAACCTTTAGCGCCCTTGCCACTGCATTCCTGACCTATTTTCAGTTACGCATCCACCATGATTTTGGAATGGAGTTACTCACCCACTTAAGGCAAACCCTCGCCGTCCATATCTCAAACCATCTCCAAGAATGGCGGCGGCGTCGTAGTTTGTGCAAAGCCAAACTCGACAATCGAGTTATGTCAAACATGTTCCTGAAAACTATCACCACAGAGATTTCGAAGGATTTGGTGCAACAAAATCCCATATCCGAAGAGGGCACCATCAGTAAGGCCCAACAACTCGATCTAATCTATACGCAGACAGGGTATATTTACAATATATTACCGAACGCCCCGCACCTACAAACTTAAAAAGAATTTCCAGGTGCGTCGAACTCTGTAGACGGTTTAATTAGGTCATTGACCCAAAATTTCCCAGGCATCAGCATTCAAAACCCCGGTTACACGTATGATTCTATCTAGAACGTATCACAACCCGGCTACCCAATTCATCATATGCCTCCGCAAAATTTCACCAGTAGGGCGTCATTATATCACCACCAGCATGGAGGACCCTATCCTCTAGCTCAAGGGACCCAGTATGCATATAGACATGTTGACAGAAGAGCTCCCCCCCAAAATCCATTCACAAACTAGGAACCAAATTATGCTCAGTCCCCAGCATAAGACCTCCCCATGCATAATTTTGCATAGGTGAACTTTGTGAAACCCTCCCAAAGCCAACTGCCAACCATATAACCAGGAGAACTACCCTCCTAATGCGGTTAAGAAAAAAGGAAAAAGAAAGCCTATAGGAAATCCTGAACAGGGGGGCAACAACCAACAACACCCTCCGCGAACTCATGCTGGAGGCAACTCCAACCGAAATCAAAACCAGGAGCCAAGCAACTCCCAAAGGTAGAAAAAAAGGGCACCTCTTCGAACAAAACACTCTTGTTTGATCTGTGGTGAGTACGGCCACTACACTTACCACTGTCCCAACCTCCATGAGCTGAAGTAGCTACAGAGTAACCATAGGCAATGGGGGTCTTCCTAGCAGACAACAGTCATGCAGGAACCGTTCCCCCATCAAGGGACAGTTAGCACGCAGCAAAAAACTCCTGACGACTCTGGAAAGAACAACCACGAAATCTACATGAATAGCAAAGAAATGTTTTTTCAAACACGGAATCGAAACTACGACACCCCACCAGACACCAACGCATCAGGGACTAGTACCAGTGCACCAACAACACCTTTGACCATATAAAATATGCTTATTGAACCTTTGCCAAAGATGGATAAGGGAACCATTAGGCGAGCAGGAAACTATTCCAAATCAACCCATAACTATAGAATTGTGGATGATCTAGCTCAATCTCCCGCCGCTTTGTCAGCTTTGGAGGTATTATAGTCATGCCCAAAGTAGTGAAAAGCCTTACTTTCCACATTAGGCACCATTGACCCTACCGATTCGCGTCTAATGGCTTTTGATTTAGATAAAGACACCCCTAGGATTCCTTCATGGTTGCCTTCCAGACACCAGTATCGGTCAAAAACATTACCATTCACTGATGTATCATTGACGAAGGTGCATCCACATGCATCATGTCAAAAAAATTTTGGCAGAAGTTAGGGTCTCCTGAACTAAAGCCATCATACATCATGCTTAGAGCATACGATGATTTCCCTTTGGCCCCCGTCGGACTCTACCAAAACGTCCCAGTCTACTTAGCTGGAAAGACAGTCCTTATAGACATTGAAGTCTTGGACGCCTAGTTGGATTACAATATACTTCTTGGTCAGAGTTATATGTACACCATGTCCGCCATCGCCTCCTCCGTCTTCCGAACTATGATGTTCCCCCATGAGGACCGCATCGTTACTGTCAACCAATTGATGCATAGCGAAAAGCGTCCCCTAAAAAATATCGATGTCATTCTACCCTAAATAGATAAATTTGCAGACATGCTTTCACGGTACCAAGAATATGGCCTTGGCTAGTTCAAACCATCGTCCATTCTAGGGTCATTCCTAGGAGATCCACCTGTCATACCTGAGTCATCACCTAATGTCACAGGGGCTCCGGTGTGCATGATGTCAACATCAAGCAGTGAATATAGTCATGAGATGGACACGAGCAGTAATGATAATGAGTCCTCAACCACAGAAGTCTCTCTAGCCTACGCCGCTTCCCAAACCCCTTTCCTCTACCCCCTAACTGGTTTCATATCCCAACAGTTTTTGGCAATAGTGGTGTTACCAAACATATCTTTCGCAATACCAGTTTGGTACCTCGTTCCCCCTACTGGGACGAGAGCCACACACATCACTGCCACAGTGTTAAAACCCCTACGTCCCAAGGATGCCCCACCCATTCAGGAAACTGTCAAAAACATCCTTGCAAAGGAAATTCCCATTGCAAAACTGATGATTACGGCTAAGAAAACCGAGAGAGGAAAGAGGGTGGAGACTCCCGCCATACAACAAGAATCACCTAGTTGCGCCATATGTGATGTAGTAGGTCACCCTACCCATATTTTCTCAGAGTTGGACGAATTAAAACCGCTCCTTGGCTCTGAGGCAGACATCGCGACACCACGTTCCTGAAAAAAGGAACCTGCCACCAAAGGTAAAGTCAAAGCATTGTGTACCAATCACGCATGTGCTATCTACAGCAACTATGGGCACTATTCCCACCATTTCCCAGAAATCCCACGATATAGGGATGCCTTGCGCGACTATTGAGTTGATTCTACTGCGGTGACCCCTTCCACTCACTATCTAGAGATGAACTTCGTACCATCTTGTACTTATAGGAGAACGAGCCATCAGAAGACTCTGCCCCTGTCCCTTCTCGCATTGGAGAGTTAGGCATTTACATTTGTGCCCGATTGGTCACCGTCAGATTGTTCAATTTTTGGAAATGTTCAGCGTATGGCATTCAACATATAGTATCGCAACATTGTGTACATCCAAATATTCGTCGACATGGTGACAATCACCCAAAAGATGATGGAAAACCGGGATGGCGCACCAATTGCCATGACCTGTGCCCAACCCAGGACAATATACAAGGTGGATTTGTGTGACCTCATGGACCACCGGGTCAATCAGTGCAAAGAACTGAAGCCCCTCACAAGAAGTTTTCGCACAGTCTCTTCTCTGCCACAGAGACTTCTCCCTAACCAAGAGAAGATCACGCATACTTATTTCCGGATTTGTTCACACTTTCACCATACAATTAAATGTGAGCATATCCCAAGATAAGAGCAGAAAGAGAAGCGTTAAGTCTACACTCCCAAAAAATGTTAGACACACCCAAGCCAACAACACGAAAATGGAAGCATAAGACCTCATCTTCTACCACAGATCCTTTCCAAGTGTCCACATCTAGGACAATGAGTAGTGTTGATTCCCACACAATATACTCAGTTGGAACAGTGGTACCATGCACCATTTGCACTGGCCAGAACAACGAACGAGAGGCATTCCTGCTAATGGAAACATTCAGGCACCTTTGCACCAGGCACAATTTCCACCAAAAGGAAATTGACCATCCTAACGGGGGACCCAACCTTGCGCTTTCTCCCATCACAGAGATTCTTCCCCCACCAAACACCGATGACACGATACACCATATACAACTCATATCATCATGTATCAGAAATATGACTCGAGTTGTCTGCTCATCTGCCATAGGTGTTGATTCAGATGCAACTATGATGCAACTATGAGAGTAGATGTACCTATGACAGTGCAGACCCCATCTGTCTACACTCTATCAACCGCATCTGGTTCCACCACATCAACGATGGAATCCTTTTTGTGTCTCTCAACTAGCTCCATGCGGATTGAACCCCTTCAGCATAACCGTAAGCAGGATCAATCACCCTTAGGATCCCTATTTCATTCAGATGAGGACATCCTAGAAGCCATGATAGATCCGAATTATCCATGCGATGCAATGCATCCCCATTCACTTTTTCTCCCTAAGAAAATGTTCAGTCCTGACAAGACAGAAGAACAAGAATTAGTTGTGATAGAATCAAAATATTTCCTTCCATCAGGGAAAGTCAATTGGTTCAAGAATCCTATCTCGGCGCTCGATGCGTTCGAGGAAGGAAATATGTCAAACATCTCACCTACTGTCAAGCTGAACATATCCCAAAACCCTAGTAAGGTCAAAGAAATATCACTGGGGGAAGCATGCTCTCTAGAAGAAATAACCTCTTATACCCAATTTCTACAAGACTATCCAGATATCTTCGCATGGGACTACTTGGAAATGCCTGGGCTTAGTCCCACTATCGTAAAGCACCATATTGACACTTGGCATGACGTACCTCTAGTGCACCAGAAATAACATCAACTGCACCCATCAAAGGCAGAAGCAATAAAATCATAAATTGACAAGCTTCCTAGTTGATTTTATCTACCTTATTTCTTACACATCCTGGGTTTCCAACCCTGTTCCCGTCATGAAAAAACAGGGCACCATACGCATTTGTACCAATTTTTGGGATTTGAACAAAGCTTGTCCCAAGGATAATTATCCCACCCCCTTCATCGACCAGGTCATCGACGCTTGTGCGGTACATGAGGCTCTCTCCTTCATGGATGGATTCTCTAGGTACAACAAAATTCAAATCCGCCATATAGACCAGTACAAAACCATGTTCACCACCCCATGGGGCACATTTTCATAGAAGGTAATGCCATTTGGCCTAAAAAATGCTGGAGCCACCTTCCAGAGGGAGCTTAATGACTACCATGGGGGAGCTTGTGGCGGCCACCTCTCCGGGATGGCCACTACCCAAAAAGTCCTACAGGCGGGATATTTTTGGCCCTCCCTGTTTCATGATTGCATTACAGCAGTCAAGAGATGCGAGTGATGCCAGCACTTGGCTCATAAAGCAAGATCCCCTCCTACTCCTCTGCACCCTGTCATCGTTACCGACCCCTTTTGTAAATGGGGAATCAATTTCATGACTTGCAACCCTGCATCATCTGGAAATCATAAATACATCATAGTGGTTGTCGATTATTTCACCAAGTGGGCGGAAGCCATGCCCACATACGACAACACCGCAGAAACTGCCGCTTGATTTTTGTTTAACCCCATGATTGCCTGGTTTAGGGTTCCCGAGGAGTTAGTCTCCAACCATGGGAAACACTTTGAGAAGGAATATTTTGAGGAGCTAGCTCACCACCTTAGATTCACCCATGAATTTGCTTCACCATACTACCCCCAATCCAACAAATAGGTAGAAGTTGTAAACAAAGTACTCAAAACTATGTTACAACGCATGGTGAATAACCATAAAACCAACTGGAACCATATGCTCTTCTCCACCCTATGGGCATACCACACGGTTGTGAAGACGTCCACTGGTTTCAATCCCTTCCACTTAATATACGAGGTCGAAGCCTTGATTCCCATAGAACGCAAGATCCCAAATTTACATGTCGCCATCAAACTCCTTGATGATACCCAACCCCTAGAACAACATCTAGTACAATTGGAGCTCATCAACGAAAACTGACAATGGTCATTGCAACACAACGAGGCCCACAAGAAATGGGTAAAAGCATTGTTCGACCGCCACATCAACCCTCGCTCATTCACTGAGGGAGAACTAGTCCTCCTCTATGATGTCGCAAAATAAGCCCTAGGGCCAAGAAAGTTCAAAACCTTGTGGAAAGGACCCTACATCATAAAATATTTCCTCCGCAAGGGGGCATACATCTTGACGGAACTGGACGGGACATGCCTCAGCAACCACGTCAACAGCCTTTACCTCAAGAAATTCCACCCATAAGGGCCAAGAAGGCCCTACCCTAGAGTCAACGTACACTTTAAAATTTTTGAGAAAAAGACTTGTTACAAAATGTGCCCGAGTGTCACAATGGATTACCAACCCGACCCTTACTTCGGAATTACCAATGGAGCATCACGATGGTCTCAAAGTTTAGTAGTAGCCGCCTGGGTCATCTATCACCCTGACCGATCACCACTCTACACCAATGGTCTGTGCATCAGTTTAGAAACAAACAATCAGGCAGAATACGATGTCGTTATTGGACTTATGTGTGACACCCTCCATCAGGGCATACTCCATATTCATATCTACCTTGATTCCCAGTTAGTAGTGTCACAGTTAAACCAAACATTTGAGATATGAGATTCACATCTATTTAGAAAATATTTGTGTGCAAAAATATTAAGCAGACAATTTGACTACATTACATTTACACGTGTACCAAGGAGCCAAAACCAAACATCTGATCGCATAGCTAACAATATTCTAGACTGGAATGCATCTCGAATAAACGATCATACATAAAAAACAAAACATAGAAAAAATAAGCAGCCATCAACATAACATAATCCATAATCAGAAACAGGGGGCACACCATGTAGAGTAGCAAAAAATATCTCTCATATATATATCAAAATGTATGTTTCTGAGTACAAAAAATAGTATCCTTGACCCTTCGGTTAGCCCAAAAAGATACACATATAAGTCATCAAAAATAGGGGAAGCATCCCCATAATGGGTGCTTTCCCTGTGTACAAAATGACTCTCGGGCGATGCTCCCCCAGGCAGAGCACCTGGACCCATTGCCGCTCCTGGTACCACTACTAAAGCCGCCATCAATACAGAGACCACCACCCGACATAAAATTGGCTGATAGTCCCTCTCCTGGACCATCAAGGTCTCCAGCCATACCTCCTCAAGGTCATCTAAAAGGCCTCGAGACGGCATCCCTTGGGTCAAGCGGTCCACTCGATCCCATGCATCCTCCATAACTGATAGCCTCTTCTGCGTCAGCACGAGCCTCCGCTGCATCGGCATGAGCTCGCTCAGCTGCTGCCCTCCCTGAAGGGCTGGCCTCACCACCGAGTGCTCCACCTTGAGGATGTGCAGGAACTCTTCCATGCTGTTAGTGTCCCGTGATTTGGAAAATTGGCTAACCAAATGACAGGGTAACATTAGACCAGTCTTTGGAGTCCTAGGACCTAGCCTTCCTGGACTCAGAGAGGGCTCTCTCTATTGTGTGAAGGATGTGAACTTGTTCGCTTTGAATGATTGATTTTAGGCTAGTTGTTTAAGTACAATTAGTTTGTTTGTTTTGGGTTGGGGTAAGATGATTAAGTAGGATAGGTGGAATGAGAGAATATCAAATCAATAGGGCTATGGGTTCAGATGAAGTCTAGGGTGTCTAAATGATGAAGCAAAGTGTATTGCAGGGTCGATTTAGCAAGGTTAATTGATCCTTTAGGTGATGTATGAGGTGAACATTAAGTTTGGTGAAAATACTAACAGGTCTTATACATCTATGATTTGAAGCAATAACTCATGAGGTATGGCAAACCATTAATCTCTATGAACAATACTCCAACTGATAAACATACAAGATGAAAAATCCAGTGGTACATAGAAGCATTAGAACTCCTAACTTTAGAAATCCACCTTCATATTTTTGAGAAAACACATAAGATAAACAAACAATTCAATATATGGAGAGGAAACTCCTAAACAGCATATATCAAACTATCGGGAACTCTGAAACAAGTTGATGAGCATGGGCAAAGGGCAAGATCGAAACAATACCTCTTTGCATTAACCTAATCAATCAATATTCCATAGGAAAGCTTCACAATAAGTTTTTGAAAACTTTAAATAAGCAGGGCATGCCATGAATCATATTTATAAGCTAACATACTAATCATTCATGAAACAAAGAACAATTTTTAGTGGGCCTAAGGAGCAATCAAGAATTCCTTAAGATGACTTAAAAGAAGAAAATATCAAAACTATAGCAAACAGGAGGTTTGAGGTGCTTCCATGAGCATATCTCAACCTATACTTTTCTTATCTATAGCAAGCAAGAAGACTGAAACAAAATGAGGACAAGAAAACACTAACAAGTTAGAAAAACATCACCATTCACCAAGCTATGGAATCCTACAAGCAAGCTTCTCCAACATCAAGCCACACAAGCCATGCATTCACTTCATAAAACCAGATATCTTCTCCAAGCTCATAAACCATGTATTTCTCTATAACACATCAATTCCAAACTATTTACAATGAATCCTCATGGTTTATATAACAAGCAAGGAGGAAGAGAGCTCACTAGAGAATCTATAAGCCCATTGGCCAAAAACAAATATCCTGACTTGTCCTTGAGGCCTTGCAAGGTCCAAGGCACAAAATATCTTCCAAAATATATTTTCCAGACTAAAATAGAAAAAAATTGACTTTTAGGCTCTGACATACATGATTAAACTTGCCTAATGCACATTTTCTCAGTTACACATAGGAACGCAGCATATTGTCTCAAAAACTTGAAAATTTTCCAGGAGAACAGCACCAAAAAAGGTATTTTTGCAACAGAGTTTTGGAGACCTTCACAATGTCATAAAAGGCTCTGTGATGGCCCGTTGGAAAGATGTGGATGTATAATTTCCAAATCTACATTTTTCCCTCAATCTAACCTCTGAAAGTTGCCCAAAAAATGGAAAAATCCAAAGCTTCCAGGAGCACAGCACCTACTCAAAAAAGAGGGCAGAAAGGTGAAAATTTGGGTGTTTTTGACCCTTTTGGGGGACCAAAACAACTCCAATTGAGCTGAAAATTGGTGAGCATACTCCTCTCATAATGGGGAATCCAAAAACGTAAGTTGCTCCCTCTGAAGATGCCCTAGGAAAAAGCGCAGCACCGGGGGTGCTGCGTTCTTAGGCTTGAAAATTTGCAAAAAACAAAAACTTGTTCAATTCTCCCCAAATTTGGTATGTAGGTGCCTCAAGGGTCTTTCGAGGCCTATATAGAAACTTGGGCCAAAATACCAAGCCTATCTTGGGCTTTTTCATAATTTGGTGCTGGGCCCTCATCTTGGGCAGTTTTGAGCTTTTTCCTTGCAAAGTGATTTCTTCGTTTGTAATGCTCAATCATCCTTCTTTGCAATGGTCAATTTAGTGTGTCTTGAATTGCTACAATAATTTATCAATCCGGGATTCATAAGATGATGGTGTGGCACACTATATGTGCAAGATAACCTATTTCTTAACTTTTTGTCGTTTTTGGTTTTCTAATGTGAGATGAAAAAAAAATAAAAACAAGTATGGTTATGATTTTTCAAGGAAATGATATCCTTTATAATGATTTACCAACTTGAAACTTCAAAAGGAATTTGAAACATACAATGACAAAACTTGAAAGGAAATGAAAATGTGCTGCTAGTCTAATAAATCAAACAATGAACTACTGATCATGAAACTTATTATTCTTGCTGCTGTTCAAACACAAAAGAAACTATGCTGAAAGAAATCCAAAAGTTGCAACAAAGTAAATCTAAATCAAATTACATCAACTTATCTTCTGATCCCTCATCATTAGTCCAGCTATGATTTTCGGAGGTAACCATAAACAACTTGAGTAACCTGATATCTAACTTGTAGAAAGTAAACTAATATCAAACTACACATTCATAATTCAATCCCTCACCATCAGTCCAGTTGTGGCTTTCGGAGGTAACTGAAGATGTCATGAGCAATTTAATATATCTAACTTGCAGAAAGTAAACTAATATCAAACTACACATTCATAATTCAATCCCTCACCATCAGTCCAGCTGTGGCTTTCGGAGGTAATTGAAGATGTCATGAGCAATTTAATATATCTAACTTGCAGAAAGTAAACTAATATCAAACTACACATTCATAATTCAATCCCTCACCATCAGTCCAGCTGTGGCTTTCGGAGGTAACTGAAAATGATATGAACAATTTGATATATCTAAATCTAACTACTGAAACAAATGTGCAAGATTGAAATAAACAAAGCAATACTGAAATTAAACAGAAACTAGGAAAAGTAAATTAGCAGCAGAACAATATTAATTCCATGTCATTAGTCAAAAAGTTATGCAAATGCCCGGGCTGCCTATTTATAACCTGAAACAAGAACACTGATCAGTTAACAATAACATAAAACATGAGAGATTATGGACAGAAGCAAGATGTAAAGCATGAAAGATTATAAATAGAAATGAAGCATATACACTATGAAAGATGCAATGTATAAACACATGAATGAATTATGGCATAATGAGCTTAAAGAAATAAAACAAGAACTATACAATAATGCACAAAACCTCAGCGTGTGCAGGGGCCCTCTACACCAGCCTTGGCAACAAACTTCAAGTACGAATTACGCTTGGAAACAGAGTCTTCTTATATATTAAAATGCAGTCATAACAGAAAGGTGATATTACGGCACAGTGGCAACGTAATTACATTACAGAGCTATCTGGAGGCTAATGGAGACTAATAAAAACTAACTCTTATGCGTATGAAAACGCGTTATTTATAACTGAAGCTGATGTAACTAATTTCCTAAAGTTTATGCTGATACAAAACACGTAAACCATTACGTCCAGAGATCTAGGATCATGGCCGCGTTGAGGAGTAAATTTATGAAGAGTGGATGTTTGAATTCGGCTTATGGAGCCATGTACAGATGTTGATTTGTCTCCCGTAATTCAGAAACGGCCATAGAAATCTCCACGTGACGAGAAATAGAGTCCTGTCACCGTGGAACTCTACGGTTGACTTCCACTTGGCCACCTTTGACCGTAGCCTCCTTAGGTGAATTTGCTCGAGCCAATAGGACACGATCCATGTCCACATCATTTCTGACTTGCCCATGTGGCTCGTTTTTCCTGAAGACACCTGTAACATAGAGTTTCACAAAATGGCTACGGAAAGTTGCAGCAGCTACGAAAAGTGGCAAGATTCCGCAGCTAAATGAGCAAAATCTAAATCAAACAGCAGACACAAAAATATATTTAAAAACCATTTTAGATGCTCTTTTGCAATTAATATACAATGATATTGACAACTTGGGAGGTTCAGGTGAATGAAAAAGGTATAGAAAGGTGTATGGAAAAGATGCAGATTTGAGACTCAACATACCCCCACTGTGAAGGTGTTGCATGTCCTCATGCAACCAAAATTTTGATAATCCTTCTTCAGTTCATATACATTGACACTACAGCCAGTACATCCAGCCCTCTCCTCTTTTTCCTTGGTGCTGCCAACATCCTAGGCTTCTTCATTAAGCATCTAAATTTGATATTAACTAGTGCTCTGCTTAACTTCTGGCATTTCTTTTTCAATTTCTTGTTCTTCTTCTGCCATATTCCCAGATGTAGCATGGTATTATCATGAATGATTTTTTCCAATTTACCTTGTTCCTTCAATGCCTCATTTTCATTTTTAATGTGTTTATTTAAAATCTCTAGCTCAAAGACTTCCTGTTTCAGTGATTGGACTAAATCATTTTGTACTGTGTGAGGCTGAATGGACGAAGTACTGGGGCCCGTAGCTGCTCTTTCCAAATATTCTATATAATCATATACTTCCTGCTGCTTGGGGTCTATATCAGGTGTCATTTTTATTGGGTTGTCCCCAAAATGCCGTGAAGGAGAGTTATCTTCAAAATCTGGCTGAGAAGGGCTCACATCAACATCTTGCTGAGAATGGGATGGACTATGTTCAATGTCTGACTGAGAATGAAATGAACCAGGTTCACTAACTGATTGAGATGGACTATGGTCAGCTGGGGACTGTTCAGATGTTTCCTCTCCCAAATCAATGAAATGAGGACCCTTCATTTGCGTTTTCCTCAATTTCCCCTTAAGTCTAGAACTTCTTCTCACACGCTGTGGACCACTGTCCTTTTGCTTTTGTTTCCCTTTCTCTGTCTTCTTGGCCATAGATGACTGTTTTTGAAGATGAACTAATCTCTCAGATAACACTTGATGATCTTCTTCTTCGAAAGAAGGGGTTTGATGTATAGCCTCAATACTTTTTCTCTCTTTTGGTGTTATTGGCTTCTTACCCTTAGTTTCTTTCTTCTTCCTCTTTGACAGTCTCTCTTCCCTATCAGTTCTTTCAATTGTAGTAGTAGGAGTATTTTGGATTTCATCATTTGTTCTCTTTCTCCTACTCCTTCTTGATATGCTACCTTCAGGAATTTCTTGAGTAGGAGTACTTTGAGTTTTATCATTTATTCGTTTTCTCCTACTCCTTCTTGATGTGCTACCTTCAGGAATTTCCTGAGGTTCCTCAAAGAAATTTCTAATCAAAAATTGTTCCCATGTGTCTTTCTTCTCCTTTAACTCTTTTTCAATCAAAATTTTTACAAGACCATGGTGATATAGATGTGGTTCTACATCTCCTAAATGCTTCTGAACAGTTATAGACATTTTCTTCAAACTATTTAAAAGAAAATATGGGAGATTGAGAGCTTGATTATCTAGAAAATTCATCAGTAATCTGGTATGGTACATATACATGGACCCAAAACGGCCTTCACAGGTAATGAATTTTTGAACAACTAGCAGCAAAGTAGCCCATTCCTCTTTCAATGCATGAACGGGAATTCCTCTTTTAAAAATAGTTATGTCCATACCTTGGTTTCGTAAGATTATTCTCCAGGCTTCATCACTAATGCTTTTATTCTTAAACCAACACTCACCCTCTTGAGGAAGTTCCGTGGCAGTTGCTATAGATGCCTCGTTCACCGCAAACTTAAGGTCTCCAATCTCTACTTCCAGGCCATTGAACGACCTTGCAAATGCTTTTGTCACTTCTTTATGATAGCCTCTGAACTTTTGGATAAACCGCAGCCACTTTTCTTTCTTCAATATATCCCTTACTTGCGGATATCCTTCCATGAACTTAGGTCCTTCTGGTTCTGCTCTTAGCAATTTACCCATTCTTCTTTCTGCTCTTCAAAAATTTTCCTGCGTGAGGGTTCAATGGAAGTAGAATGGCTGAATGCACGGAAATGAGCACAATGACTGTAGGTAGATATCAGAGAGTGGGTATACAGGCTGTAGCGTAACAAAGAACGAAATGGAGTGACGCGGAACAGAGAGGGGTTTCGTGAGCACGGCAGAGATACGACTGTGAGATTAACAGAACAATAGGAGGAGTATAAAACATCCGACAATGTTTTGAAATTTGGTGGCTGCAAAATAAATGTAATCACGTTTAAACAATGGCTATGGATTTTATGCGGCTGAAAGAGCCCGTGGTCAAATCAACTACGTCTCATTGTCACCGGTGGAATATCGGAGTATGAGTGAAGATCGGGGGTTTAATTATGGAACCATTTGAGAATGAATGCGGGAGGATCATATGGAGATCGTGAAAGGGTTACGGAATTTGTCAATATAATCATTGCACATAATGGATGGAGCTTATGGTTTAGAACTATATAAAAAAGTGTTTTCAATGCTATTTGAAATGAATTTTACTCATACCTTGGAATCTTTGCCTTTTTCCTTGGTCTTCAATTTGTTGCTCTTCATTGATATCTTGAATGCTCCATGTCTTCATTTTTTGGTCCTCCTACCTGCATTTTATTTCATGATTATGGAAATAACATCTGGCTGTACATTCTTTTGAAAACAGAGTAGTAGCTGCGGAATCTGCTTCTGGCTGTGGAAACTGGTGTCAGCTGCGGAAACAGATGTCAGCTGCGGAAACTGACACAACTATTATTTGAGTGAATGGAAATGAACGGATGACAAATGACTGAATGGAATGGTCATGAAAAAGAATTTTATTGGTGAAAATGGAATGAAAAATGAAGTGAAATGGAATGAAGTGGAGTGAAGTGAAGTGGAATGAAGTGGAATGGAATGGAGTGGGTGGTCACAAGACTTGTGAAATGAAAGAGAGAGATTTTTTTTTGGAAAATATAGGGTGTCAGGTGTTCTTGATTTTCACCCAATATTTTCTGTATAAGACTGCCAATTAGTGATTGGTTTTCAGGCT
>MU968480.1:11330633-11513901 GCA_034641835.2 Pinus albicaulis | reverse complement strand
CCATACTTGTCTTTTAGAATTTCCATCTCACATTAGGAAACCAACCAAGATAAAAACCCCCAAGATAAATAATAAAAAAAAAAACCAAAAAAGACAAAAAGTAAGAGATAGGTTATCTTGCACATATAGTGCGCCACACTTCGTCAGCTTACGAATCCCGGATTGACAAATTAATGTAGCAATTTAGGACACACTAAATTGACCAAACAATGTGCAGTAGCTAGCAGCAGTCAGAAGACTTTGATGACATATGCATTATACTAATTCAGTTTTTTGGAGGCTATTCAGTTTTAGGATAGTTGCATGTGCAAACAACACTAGAGAAGTGTTGCATGCAAGGCCATTCCAAAGGTACCAGATCATGATAGATTGATTCCTTTCTTGTTGAGAGGGAATGTTGAAATTTGCAACAAGAAATAGTGAAATTTGTATCCACAAACAAAATCCAAAAAATGGCACCCAGAAATGGCTACCATGTGAGGCTTTTTATTTAATTATCCCTTAATTAAATTGAAAGTAAATTGTAATTTCATCTCATAACAACTTGTATCAGTTAACTAAGTGAGATAGACTTAGTTAGCTCAAGAATTTTGAGTTGAGGGTCAAAAGTGAGGCATGTAGAGTGATTCTATTATTTTCAGGGTCCATTTGTAGTTTTAGCACTAGTGTGGTGTGAATGTAATCAGTTAACTAAAATTAATTGAGTTAAAATCAGTTTAACTAGTTCTAACTGAGTGATGAGCTAGCGAGAGGTCAAGTCAAGTAAATTAGATTTAATTCACAAGTAGTGATCTATCAAGTAAATGATGATTCACTATTAATAGTTGGATGCATGTCAATTCTGATGATGACCCAGTTGAGACAGAGATTAAAGGGATGCTAACTATCAGTTTTATTATTAGCAAATTTCCCGGGCACAATTATAAATTTAGAGGAAGGCTCCATAGGGATTGCGCAATCAAGGAATGTTGATTATCTTGTTTAATATGGATTAATTTCATAGGTATTGCGTGAGCAAGGCTGGGCTAAGCAGGGGCTGATAATTGCAAGTCAATTTTGTGTTGGATCGGGGTGAGAAGATTGGTAGGGTGCAATATTTTCTCAGTGTGAGAAAGCATTATATTGTTTCATGATTATTTGACTATGTACAATATATGATAGAGGGGTTTTGATCAGGTGCTTTCCCCATATCATCTTGTGTTGTGTGATTTATAATTTCCTTTATCTTACTTGCATGTGATTGAGCGATCGTGTTTTATATTCTGCAAATATAGTAGAAGGACTCAATATCTTGTTTTAGTACATTACATGAACGGATTGAATCCATTTGTATAGATTTTGTATATCATTTCTACACCTCTTACCCCCCACTTCTCACCTAGAACTAGTCATGGAAAGAATATAACACACACGCAACATTCTCCCACTTGTTGTTTTATTTCCACAAGGGGCCACAAGAGAGCTTATTCATTGGTCCAACACTATAACGCCCATTGTTTCTCTACACCAAGAGAAATTCTCAGTGCTCAGACACTTTGTCAATGCATCTGTAAAATTCTTCAAAGTATCCACCTTTACCAACAACACCTTTTTATCCTCAACCATATCTCTCACAAAGTGATACTGAACATCAATTTGCTTTGTCTTTGAATGATAAATATGGTTTTTAGCCAAGAAAATTTCACTTTGGCTATCACAGTCTATCCTTATATCTTATTGCACCGACCCCATACATGAACATAATATCTGCAACCAAACTACTTCCTTGCTTGCATGAGTGGCTGCCATGTATTCTGCCTTTGTAGTTTAAAGAGCCACTACAAACTGTCTTTTACTCATCCAATTGTCTGCACCTCCAAATAGGCTAAACACATAGCTACTTGTAGATCTTCTTTGATCCAGATCTCCAGCCAAGTCTGCATCAAAAAAATCACGTATGTATAAAAATTTGTCTAATCCTAGTCTTCCTTGGTAACACATACCATATCATTAATTCCATGCAAATATATGAAAACCTGCTTCATTGTTGTCTAATGCTCATTCCCTAGTTTTGACATAAACCTACTCAATATTCCCATTGCATTTGCAATGTCTGGTCTAGTATAGATCATTTCATACATTAGGGTCCCCACTGCACTTGCATATGAAACATGAGACATGTCATCTTCTTCTTCTTGTGTCTTGGGACATTGTTCAACATATAACTTTACACCTATAGGAATAGGAACCTTCATCGGTTTACTATCCTGCATATTAAACCTTTGCAATATTGTCTCAACATAATTCCTTTGGTTTAACCAGAGCTTCCTCTTTTCCCGATCTCATTTAATTTCCATGCCCAAAATATAGTTTGCAGCACCAAGATCCTTCATGTCGAATTTGGAGAACAATTGGGTCTTCAAATCCTAGATAATTTCTTTGTCATTTCCAACCAACAACATATCATCCACATGTAAGACCAAATAAATAACACGGTCCCCAATTAATTTAAAATACACATATTGATCCTCTTTTCTTCTGGTGAAGCCAAGTCCCCGTATATATGTATCAAATTTCTGATACCACATCCTTGATGACTATTTTAACCCATACAAAGAATTTTTTAACCTGCACACTAGTTCTTTCTTACCCTTCATCGCAAATCCTTCAGGTTGCTTCATGTAGATATCCTCTTCCAGATCCCCGTGAAGAAATGGTGTCTTCACATCCATATGTTCTACCTCAAAATCAAATGCAGCAACAACATATAAAAGTAATCTAATAGAAGTAACCTTGGAAACGGGAGAAAAATATCGCCAAAATCAATTCCCGTCACCTAGAAATAACCTTTTTCTACCAACTGAGATTTGTATTTCTCCACCTTGCCTTTTGCATTCACATTCTTATTAAACACCCATTTGCTTCTGATGGGTTTCCTTCCAGCTGGAAAATCCACTAGATACCATGCCTCATTTTTGTGCAATGATGTGATTTCATCAACCATGGCATCCTTCTAGAGTTTTCCATCCTCTGAATCCACTTCCTCCTTGACATTTATGGGATCATCATTAGTGATAGATAAAGAAAAATTTGAACCAAAAGAAAATGGACTATACCTTTTTGGTTGCCTTATTTCTCGAATTGGTCTTCTCACGGCTGGAGGTTGTGGCTCTTCCTATTCTTAATTTTGTTCTGTTGTATAGTCAATTCTTCCTCCTTTAGCTCAAACTCTATCTTATCAGGTTCCTTTGGTAGGACTTCATGTTTTACAACATATTTCACTTCTTTAAACACCACATCTCAGTTGTACACAACCTTCATTGTTTCTCGGTTCCAAATATTATTAGCTTTTAAACCATCCTTATACCCAATAAAGACACACCTTTCAGATTTACTATCAAACTTGGTTCTTTTCTCCTTTGGAACATGTACTTATGCATCACATCCAAATACCCTCAGATGTGAAAGAGAGTGTTTCTTACCAGTCCATACCTCATGTAGAGTCTTAGCCTCCAACACTCATGAAGGTGATCTATTAACCAAGTAGCATTCAGTCTCCACTGCCTGTGCCCAGAATTCCTGTCCTAACCTGGTACCACTGAGCATGCTCCTTGCCTTTTCCATCAACGTCCTGTTCATTATTTTTGCAACTCCATTTTGTTGAGGTGTGTATGGAGTATTATTTTTCCATTCTATACCACACTTCTTACAAAAATCTTTTCTCCGAAGACCACTAGACTTTCAGCTCCACTTTCAGGAACCATAGAACTGTTGCACCCATCAATAATAGTGCTACCCATAAGCTTGTACAAAGTTCCAATATGAACTCCTCGCATCAATACCAGTGCTCCCAGAACCATCTTGTAGGTATCTTTATCGAACATTGTTTTACACATGCTGCATCCATCTTGATTACAGAAATCATAATTTTGGCCAATGCAGGAATATGTAGAACACTAGGAAGTGTTCTAATTCTTCCACCTTGCAATTTCAACCTTAATTTTCTACATATGACTATTTTGGCCTTCTTATCATCCCCTAAGAAGACATGACCACCATCATACTTCTCATACTCGCGGAACCACTCTCTATGGGGAGTGAAGTGAAAGGATGCACCTGATTCAATCAACCATGCCTCATGATTTATATGTGTATTTGAAGAAGAAGCCAAGTACACATCCCCACATTCATCTGAGGTGGGTTTTGCCTCTGCAGAAGGACCATCATCAGACCTCTTTCCTTTCTCAAGAGCTTTAGATCTATAATCCTTTTTGAAGTGCCCTTCCTTTCCACATTTACATGATTTCCTAGAAATTTAAATCTTCCTCTAGATTTAGATCTCCCACTCGAGAATTTTTTTATATGTTATGGTATCGTCCTTGTACAGACAAGGCATCTCCATTCTAGCCCTCCATATTTTTCAATCTCATGTTCTCCGACAGCAAGGCTGAAACAATTTCATTTAACTTCAAGGTAGTTGTATTGCTACCTATTGCAACAACCAGAATATCCCACAAATTTGGTAGAGAACACAACAAATTGATGCACTTATCTTCATATGAGATTTTAATATCAACAGATAACAATTGACTTACCACAGTATTGAAGGCATTCATATACTCTTTTGTCGAGTCTCCATCCTTCATCCTCGGGTTATAAAAAAATTTCCACAGGACCAATTTATTCACCAAATACTTAGATTGGTACAAATTCCCTAACTTGTCCCACAAATCCTTCATCGTAACTTCCCCAAATACGTTCAACAATATCGAATCTGAGATACACAAATGTACTGTGCTCTTTGCTTTCTGATCTAACTTCACCCAGTCTTCATCTAACATTTTCGTTGGTTTAGTACCCAGATCTATCGTGATCCATTAATATTTATCCACCAGCAGATCCTCCATATTGAGCTTCCACAACTCAAAACTCTGACCATTAAATTTCTCGATCTCTATCTTTCCACTACTCGCGATCTTCTTTCACTGCAATAATCAATAGCATTCAGTCTCCACTGCCTGTGCCCAGAATTCCTGTCTTAACCTGGTACCACTGAGCATGCTCCTTTCCTTTTCCATCAATGTCCTGTTCATTATTTTTGCAACTCCATTTTGTTGAGGTGTGTATGGAGTATTATTTTTCCATTCTATACCACACTTCTTACAATACTCTTTTCTCCGAAGACCACTAGACTTTCAGCTCCACTTTCAGGAACCATAGAACTGTTGCACCCATCAATAATAGTGCTACCCATAAGCTTGTACAAAGTTCCAATGTGAACTCCTTGCATCAATACCAGTGCTCCCAGAACCATCTTGTAGGTATATTTATCGAACATTGTTTTACACATGATGCATCCATCTTGATTACAGAAATCATATTTCTGGCCAATGCAGGAATATGTAGAACACCAAGAAGTGTTCTGATCCTTCCACCTTGCAATTTCAACCTTAATTTTCTACATCTGACGATTTTGGCCTTCTTATCATCCCCTAAGAAGACATCACCACCATCATACTTCTCATACTCACGGAACCACTCTCTATGGGGAGTGAAGTGAAAGGATGCACCTGATTCAATCAACCATGCCTCATGATTTATATGTGTATTTGAAGAAGAAGCCAAGTAGACATCCCCACCTTCATCTGAGGTGGGTTTCGCCTCTGCAGAAGGACCATCATCAGACCTCTTTCCTTTCTCGGGAGCTTTAGATCTATAATCCTTTTTGAAGTGCCCTTCCTTTCCACATTTACATGATTTCCCAGAGATTTAAATCTCCCTCTAGATGTAGATCTCCCACTCGAGAATTTTTTTTTATGTTATGGTATCGTCCTTGTACAGACAAGGCATCTCCATTCTAGCCCTCCATATTTTTCAATCTCATTTCCTCCGATAGCAAGGCTGAGACAATTTCATTTAACTTCAAGGTAGTTGTATTGCTACCTATTGCAACAAACCAGAATATCACACGAATCTGGTAGAGAACACAACAAATTGATGCACTTATCTTCATATGAGATTTTAATATCAACAAATAACAATTGACTTACCACAGTATTGAAGGCATTCATATACTCTGTTGTCGAGTCTCCATCCTTCATCCCTGGGTTATAAAAAAATTTCCACATGACCAATTTATTCACCAGAGACTTAGATTGGTACAAATTCCCTAACTTGTCCCACAAATCCTTCATCGTAACTTCCCCAAATATGTTCAACAATATCGAATCTGAGATACACAAATGTATTGTGCTCTTTGCTTTCTGATCTAACTTCGCCCAGTCTTCATCTAACATTGTCGTTGGTTTAGTACCCAGATCTACCGCGATCCATTAATATTTATCCACCAGCAGATCCTACATATTGAGCTTCCACAACTCAAAACTCTGACCATTAAATTTCTCAATCTCTATCTTTCCACTACTCACGATCTTCTTTCACTGCAAGAATCAATCCCGCAGATCTCCCACTGAACATGGTCTACCATAGGATCGAGCAAAAACCCTCAGCAGCAAAGGTGTCCCCTTGAAGCCGAAACAACTCTAAAACCAAATGTATATTTTAACCCTATACATAAATTATGTGCAAACGAACTCTTAAAATAGAAAATAAACAATAGCGTGAGCATAAAACAAAAAACATATATACACAGAGATTTTCCCCTAGATCCCAAAACCCAGAGATTTTTCATTATATTCCTTTCAATGTTACAACACATTATATTCCTTTAAATGTTACAACACATATATACATGTCGAAGCATTCATAAACCCCAATCCATTAACTATGGATTAGAACATAATTGTGGTTCCCTTGACCGGATCTACAAAATACCATGGGCAGAAAACCATCATGCCTGAAACCATGTGCAAACCCATGCATAAAACCATAGGCAGATCCGCCCACCTAATATAAGGTCCAAAAAAAAAAAATGGGGCCCTGCCTTGAACCCATTGCGCCCGACGCAAGCGTAGGGGGGATGGCCGCCCCCCTCTTACCCTGCGCTTCTTCCTTGGAGCTAGTTGTGGAAAGAATATAACACACACCCAACATAAATTCTACACTTATGCAAAAAATACGTTATTACTATATATAATAAATTTAAAAAATGAAAAGAATTAAAGGAAATTACAATAAAATAAAATTCATATATAATACAATTAATAAAAAAACAAAAAAACAATATTTTTTTTCATTGCATCGAGAGTATGGTAGTGATGTTGTAAAACGTTATGTAATGTGTTATGTGATGTAATGTTATGTTATGTTGACTGGATCAGATTATTAAAATTAAAATTAATTAAATGTTTAGGTTATAGAGTACTTAAGATAAGTTTGACTTGGTCATTTCATTTGATGAGATTACTAATGGTGATTTACAAGCCCATGGTATTGCATTGCCCATGGTATTTGTATGTAGTATTTGTTGTGATGAAGCCTATTTAAAGGCTTGAGGAAATTCATTATGGACTGCAAGACTACCATCTCAAATTCATATTGACTCCATACTTAATTCCTCTTGAGGTTGGATAAATTTGGATTTAAGATGAATTTAAACTAATATAAATCAATTGTAAAACTAAAAATTAACTACAAACTTTAACTCAATTAAAAACATCTCTATTAAAATTGGATAGTGAAACAATAAACAAAGACCAACTAACTTCCACATTATGATTTGAACCACCAAATTTCCATCATGGTATCCCATGCAATTTTTACTCTTTTATTTAAAATAAAAAATATTTACTAACAACATCTGCACAAAACATAAAATAAATGAGTATCAACTAAACAATATCACTAATGTCGGTAACAAAACACAAAAATGAGTATCAACTAAACTATATTTATTTATCTATAATTGTGAGTACCTATGCATTTCATAATGGATTTCTTCAAGCTTTAAAATAGGCTTCATGATAAAAAAATAACATAGACAAATATCACGGGCTTGTATAAACCTATCAAATGACTAAGTCAAACTTATCTTAAGAATAATAAATTTTTATTTTAATTTTATTTTAAATATTTTAATGAGTATAATATTACATTACATTACATTTTACAATATCACTGCTATATTGTATTGTAAATCAAGATTTTACAACATCACTGCCATATTGGGTTGTAAATCACTCTCTGCACAATTAACCAAGTACCAACATTTGTTTTCAATTTATAATTTATAGTCTCAAGATTAAAGGAAATACTCTCTAATCTATCTTCTTGAAGCAATCATTTTCCTTATTGAAATCATGGCTATAATTATGTATGGATAAATTTTTTTATAACATGGAACCCAAGAGGTTTCCAAAAATTACATTTAACACTAACTAAAATATTATAATGAAGTGATCAACCTTAATTTTGAAAATAAAAAAACAGTTAATTGTGATAAGAACTAATTCTCATGAGTTTTGTAGTGAAATTAGGTGTTGGTCAATCCTCAAAACTAATTCTCATGAGTTTTGTAGTGAAATTAGGTGTTGGTCAATTCTCAAAACACTATGGGATTAACGAGTTAGTCATAGTTGTAACATTTAGAGAGTGAAAAATGAAAATCACTTTATCTTAGATTGTCCATCATAAACTCGGAATCAATTTAATTTCCCAATATAAAATAGTGAAAAATGAAAAGCACTTTCTTAGATTGTCCATCTTATATTCAAATTCAATCTAATTTTTAAAGTATTTGTCATATTATGAATCTTCTTAGCCTTTTAAATTAACAAAACTATTACAATCTTAAAATATTTTTCTTACTATTTTTCTGAATAAAAAATTATTAAAAAATTCAAATTAATCTCTTATTTTCTTAAGATAAAAGAAACCATATATATTTAAACATGACTTAATGCCCACGCTTTCCTAGTACTGGTCTTTACAGCGACATTGTAATTTATAACAGTTAATTGACTTTGACTTTAAATTTTAAATTTTAAAATTCAACCTCAAATTATAAAATTGTTTTTAATTCGTTATTTTAATTTTAAATTTTAAATTCAACCTCAAAATATAAAAATGCTTTTAATTCGTTATTGTATTTATTTAAGTTGATATGCTTTTAAACCGAATTATTAGGAAAAAAATTCAACGACAACCAGCTGCGTTTCTATTAATTCTATGTAAGTTCCAAGAAGCAACGGCACCGCTGTTGACCATAAAAAAGCTTGTCGTTACACTATCTACAGGAAACAATACTCTCAAGGTCTCGGTCACATGGGGCCGCAAAGATCGCACTATTTGTACAGGATGTGGTTTCTTCCGAGAATTTTCGTTTGTGCGTTAAAGGGGCCGACAAAGGCGTGTGGGGAAACCGTTGGTATTTGAAAAACGAGATGGCAGTGGCACTTCACCTAACTTGCCCTGCAAGTATCTTTTTTTTTTGTGAAATCAATAGACATTCATTCCTTAGAATTTTAAAAACTATATTTGTGAAATAAAAATTGTAATAATATGTAAAAAGAAAATCGTGCCTTAGCCGCCTTTTGACATGGACTTGTACTAGCCACGTGTAAATTATTGATAGGATGATCTTTCTAAGGAGCAGTTTTTCTCATCGCTTCTAAGTATTGCTACACCGATGGCCTGTATTACCTGTCACAGTAGGGATGATTTGGCATCCAGCAAAGTGAGGTCATCTAATAGAGATTTTGATTTTAAAGGAGATTTCACTTCAAGGATATTGATATTGATTTCACCTCAAGGATATTGATATTGAAAAAGTCTGTCTTCATTCTAATTAAGTAGATTTCACAATTCAAACATGTGATTCTAATTTAAATATTTATTGTTAGGAAAAACTGATTGCAAAAATGTCTAAGAAAGGAAAAATGTATAAGAGTTAGACTATGTCATTTGGTTAATGGGCTAACAAATGATTTTTCAAAGGATCTCGGTCCAATTAATGTGGATTGTTTTGCTAGAAAAGAATGGTTGTCACCGTAGTGCTTGGATCGAGATTTTTGGGGGATAAGTTTGATTTTGCATGGTTGCAAGGCGGTGATCTAGTTATCACTATTGAACAAAAGGTAAAACAAAAAAGTTGCAGTCTAACGATTAGATGTTTTGGTTTATTTGGTTGAAATTTGACAATACAATTTTGAGTGAGATTGTGATATTTTGTTATTTAAAATGCATTTTTGAATGCATAAATAAATTTGACACCCTTTAAAACCCTTGGGCACTTGGACTGTACAAATTACACAACGTAACTTATGATTCCAACAAATCGCTCCCGAAATTCAAACAAAATTGACTAGAAAATACCTCAAAAAAAGGGACAAAATGTCTAAAAATTAGATTATGCTAAAAAAATACAAAAGTTCTAAAAAATTGTAGGGAGGTCTTTTCCTAGTGGTTAATAAGGACATGGGTCTGGATCATATCCTAGACTTATTGGACAAAGTGTTGGTTGGTAAATTTGTGAGATGATGTTTTTCTATGGAGATTTAGCTATGGGCTCCTTGATTGGGCTAGAGCCTTGTCTTTCATAACCTAGCAAAATTTTGGTGTGTGGTTTTGTTTTATGTGATAAGGATCTTGAAATTATGAATGTGGTACTTGGATTTTTTTCCTTTTGTCATTGAAACCATAGCGTACTCTATTTGACGCTTGCATCGAATCTTTGGAGCATGCTCTGATCTAGGTCAAGATCCCTAGATTTCCAATGGAATTTTTGTTGGTCTTGGCAATCAGGGCCATTGGGGATCTCCTTGGTAGATCTGACCCTGTTGATGGTAGTTTCATAGGTAGTGGGTCTCATTCTGTAACCAAAGTTTTAGTAACAATAGACATCACTAAGGGGTTATTTGAGTCAATTGAGTTAGCCTAATTTGAAAAGGATTCTTATGTTATTTGTCATTCGTCTTGATGCTTTTAGAGTGGAAAAAATCAAGGAATCGAAACACAATACCATTTCTACTAGCAAGCCCTAGTTTGGAAAATCGAGGTCTGAAACCTTCTAGAAGCAGTTTGAGGGGAGTAAAACTTTGATGCTGAAGTGTGACATCCACTAGCACTATTATCTAGTTAGATATCTTTCTAGTGATGCAAGAAATGCCTCAAATGGAGTCCATATGCAAAAGTTATGTCACTTGAAAGTTGACCTTTCTATTTTGACCACCATGATTCGAGAGGATGCCACGTCATCCCCCCTTATTTATGGAAAAGAGGCCAAACATGGGATCATGATGATGAAAACTAAACCACTAGGATGAAAAGGGGTTCCATTCTATTGGAGTGCATTTTGTTCCATAGATGAGCATAGTAGTGGAGAGTGGATAGAGAGAGAGCAAGCAAAGAGGGTTTGTATACTATAGCAGCTCACGAGAAAAAAGTCTCGCTCCTTTTTACTTGCATCTATTTCCATTCAAAGAAAGAAATATCAGAGTAGCCTCACCTTCTCTCTGGATTTTCTTTGTAAGGGTTTTCCATATCATATCATGTGTTCATTATGGTTTATGCATTTGATTTCATTGTTTGCTATTTTCCATATTTTATCCATTACACACATAAGCATAACATAGTAATTAAGGAATCCAAAAATCTAAGGAAAAATTAACCCTCGTAGTGTACATTTTGGATTTTTGAATACATTTTAGTATATTTTTTGTGAAAAACTGTTCTGTGGAACATTTGGGACCTAGGAATCATGTTAGTAAAGGAGGGGTTAGAGAATATATTAATTAAAACACAATTCCAATGCAAAGAAAAAGTCATCTAAACCTTGGAATTATTCCTTGAAGGAACTAATCTAGAAAATCGACACTTTCAAAACATATAAAACAATTGGAAGATCAACCTTGAGAAGAGAAGAAGTTGTCTTTGGGAGAAATAGAGATTAGATATGAAAACATAATGATTGAGGAAATGAAGATTTTATAACCTATTTATTAGGACCAAAGAATTGGAAACCAAGTTCAAATAACTCAAGGATTCCAAAACTTTGGTAGAGATTGCAAGCACTTAGTAGGGAAAGGTTTTGGCAAGCAAGACTAGTTACATGCAAGGAGATGAGGTCTAATATCTTAGATGAACACAAGTAAAAAGCATGGTCAAGAATATTATAATCAACAAAGTGAAGGAAAAAACATGGGTGAAGACACAACAGGGACAATGACAACCTTCTTGAGAGATATTAAGGGGTGGGTGGGCCTAATACATATATTGAAATGGATGAGAAATCACCAAATTTAAGAGGCTAAATAAATATCATTCAGGTCACAATCCAAAATGAATGGGAGAAAGCTCAAATCATGTTGAAATTCAACAAGAAAATGCACCACACACTAGTGTGGGATTCCAATCACACATGAGTGAGGAATTCAGTGACACATTAGTGTTAATGTGGCCGTCAATTTTTAAATAAATTGTAATCTTATCTCATAACAACATGCAATATTTAACTAAGTGCGATAGACTTAGTTAGCTCAAGAATTTCGAGTTGAGGGTCAAAGATGAGACATGTAGAGTGATTCTATTATTTACAGGGTCTAGTTGCAGTTGTGGCACTAGTGTGGTGTGAGTGCAATCAGTTAACTCAAATTAATTGAGTTAAAATCAGTTTAACTAGTTCTAATTAATTTATGAGCTAGTGGAAGATCAAGTGAATTAAAATAGATTTAATTCACAGGTAGTGATCTACCAAGTAACTGATGATTCACTATTAATAGTTGCACGCATGTCAATTTTGATGATGACCAAGTTGAGAAAAATGTTAAAGGCAAGTAAAATATCAGTTGTATTATTAGCAAATTGCCCAGGTGTAGTTATAAAGACACAGGAAGCCCATGATGGATTGCGCAGTCAAGTAAGTTTGGAATTCCTATTTAATAGGAATTAGTTTGCCTAGGGATTATGTGAGCAAGGCAGGCAAGAAATTGGCTATGTATTGCTCCAATTTTTCCTAGATCAGTGTGAGACAATTGGTAGAGTGTATGAGGTTGTGGTGAGCACACATGAATTATAATGTTTCATGATTCCTTGGTTGATTATACAATAAAGATGGAGGGGTTTTGAGCAGTTGCCTTCCCCAAGAAAATCTTGTGTGGTGCGATTGATTTACTTCTTTATCTTGCTTGCATGTAATTGAGCGATCGTGATTTATATTCCGCAAATATTGTAGAAGGATTCAGTATATTTTTTTAGTAGATTGCATGATTAGATTGAATCCATTGTTGTAATTTCTACATGGTATTAGAGCGCCAAGAATCACAACAGTGGAGAAGAAATTGAGTTTGTGTTGAACAATATTCAAATTTGCAGATACTTTCTTTGGAGCTAGAAGCGGATCAAGATGTATTTCAATGGCTTGAGACTCGAATATGCACTCGAGGGAAGTTCAAATTATATTTCATGGAAGGATAGGATGGATGCAGTGCTAGAGGACAATGGGTTGAAGGAATTCATAGATAATGATATTCACAAGCCTACAGCAGCAGATGCCCAAATTCTTAATGCATGGTAGAAGAAGGTAGTAAAGGCAAGGAGTATCTTGTTAGAGGGAGTTCGAGATCATGTTGTCTCTAGTCTCCATGGAAAGGAAACTTCACATGCTATGTGGAAGGCCTTGACAGGTCTGTTTCAAAGCAGCAGTGACCACAGAAAATTGGATCTCAAGGACAAGTTCCAGAAAATCAAAATGGAGAAGGGCAACACAAACCAAAAATACTTGACCAAGTTCACTAAATGTCGAGATGAGGTTGGAAGTGTTTGGATTACTGTAGCTGATGATGACTTGGTGAGCCTATCACTTTTAGGCCTTCCTAAGAGCTGGAATAGTTACCAGGACTCTGTGAATGGAAGGGAGAAGTTACCATATTGGGAGCGACTATGGTCATATTTGGTACAAGAAGAGTTTCGGCGGAATACCAAGGATGGATCCTCATCCAAGACTGATGATGAGGAAAATTGCGCCTTGGCTGGTAAGGCAAAGAAGGAGGGGGGAGAATTCCCATTCCAAATATGAGACCGGAAAACAAGGCAAGAAGCGTGACATGTCAAAGGTGAAATGTTTTCACTCTCATGATCATGGACACTATGCCACAAATTGTCCACAAAAGAAGAAGAACATTAATAAGGCTATGAGAGCTGCAGCAGGTGAAGCTTTGGCCTCACAGTTTGAGTTGGATTTCTCTCTCATCGCATGCATGGCGTCAACTATGATGGGATCTATGTGGTACTTCGATAGTGGAGCATCTTTCCACATGATGAGAAACAAAGAACTCCTTAGTAGCTTAGAGGTGAAGGATCTTCAGATGCACATCGAGATGGGTGATGACGAGAGGTATAGCGCTATCGAGATTGGTACAGTTACTTTCCAGAGTCAGTCAGGTAAATCTTTCATATTAAAATATGTATTGCATGTACCAGGCTCGAAAAATAATTTAGTTTCAGTTTCTATTTTGGAGGATCTTGGATATGATGTGGTTTTCAGTGAACACTACAAGGAAAAGACCCTCTACTGGATGTTTTTTAGGAACCCCTTATAAAAATACCCCAGACATCTATTTCTAGCGGAGTTTACTAGAGGAGGTTGGCGGGCAGAGGGTTTTGTGGATGTTTTCTGCTCGGTGCACTTATCATCCAAAACTGCACAGGTGCGCTCAACAAGAGAAAGCACCGGTGCACATAAAACATTGGCACACCGGACACCGTGCGCTCTGTACACACCCGCCTGGTGTGTCGTATTACTGTAGAGCATCGGTGCTTTACAAACATTCTGCACCGGTGTGTCATAAAACACCGCGCCAAAATAGAAATCACCCGGTGTGGTATTGAGAAACCGTACCAGTACGCCTATAAAACCCCGCGCACCGGAACAGGGTTAAATAAAAAAAAATTACGGCCAAAAAACTGCATTTTTCACTTTTCTTAGTGTTCCAGAGCTCTCAAGCACCGGTGCAATTTATCCTTGTCTGAGCCACCCTGACATCGGTGCTCCCATTGCACCCATTGCACGCACTGCTGCTGTGCATTGCCCACCAATCTCCAACTTGCATTTTGAAAAACGGTGGGCAAATTTTCTTTTGCAAATTCTATAGCCAATATGCCTCCTCGACAGCCAAATGTACATAAATTTTTCTTGTTTTTCCATAATTAAGTTTTTTAGCAGATTAGAATTTAAAATAACCTTAAAATTAACCATTTAAAAGAAAAAAAAAAAAAAATTTGTCGCACGGTGCGCTCAAGCCATTCGTCTCACACCGATAAGTGGTGTTGCCTATAAAATTTACAGGTCGCATCACAACCGGTGCTAATAGTATCCACACTGTTTTTGGGGTGATACCGAAAGGCGCACCACATTATTTTAAAATTTAAAAAAAGTGTGTGGTGCGGTCATTTAGCCGACTTCAGCGTTGACCATGTGGAATAGTAGCAACGCGGTGCGTTGATGGAAATATCTACCCCGGTGTTTGTTAGTGCACCGCATTCAGCATTCCGACAAGGTCAACGATGTGGCCTGGTAAAATACCACACCATTGACTATGTAATTAGTCAGGTCGGTGTGCTGACACAACTATACGCATCAGGGCATAGATTTTAGTCAGCGCATCGTACTCCTAACACCGTACATAGTCAACAGTGCTCTAAAAATTTTCAGGCACCGCCTACGTTCTGTTGAATGTCATCTGGGGCACCGCCCCCAGTGTGCGACAAACAAAAGATGCACCAGAACCGGTGCATGACTATTTTTTGTGGTGTACACGTTGTTTTTTTTTTTTTTTCAAAAAAAATTATATATGTATATTCCTAAATACATGTCTCATATAATAAAAAAAATTATTTAATATGTCAATCATTCAGAGAGAAGAGGGAGAACAACAGCAACAACAGGCAGAGAAGTATGACATGGTACACCTGTGGGAGGCACGAGAGAGGGAGAGAGCTCTGTACCCTCGCCCTATTATAACAACTACTTAGGGGCTCCTAAGGCAGATAGGCCTCCTCAAGTTCTATGAGGAGGCTACTTCCCTAAAGGGCTATGGTGTGTTTTTGAGACATCTTATCCATAGGTGGAATGCCCACCGACAATATTTCCAGGTTGGTCCTAACCATTGGTACATGCCCACTGAGGAGGATATATATTTCATTACAGGGCTATCAAGGAGAGGGGTGGATTTTCCCTCGTTCCCAGAGGTTCCAGCTGGATGTGTAGCAGGGAGTCAGTTAGTGTACTCCCAAAGATACATTGGAGCAAATGTATTGTCTCCTTCAGATTTTCAGGTCGCAGGAGGTCAGTTATGTATTGGTGCATTTGGTAGTGAGGAGGTGCAGTGCCTCTCACTTCTCATTTTGACCATTTCACACAACACCAGCGACGGGCAAAACATTAGTTGCTCGCTTCTATATTATGTTGATTCTTTAGTACAGGAGCCATGACTTATCAGGTGGTCTGCCATTTTTTTTGCACTAGTTCTGTATAGCCTGAGATAGATGTCGTGCTCATGCACAAGGGAGGGTCAACTTCCCTTTTTCTTAAGAGTTTTTTTGTTTATTTTTTGAGAGGTTTCTAGAGATGAGGCCTACTTTTGTTCGGCAACCCCGTAGTCTGATGTTCAAGGCATAGATGCACATGTGGGGGTAGATGATGCCTAAGAGGGGCGAGACTGTGTTTCCAACGAGGATATCGCATGATGCACTAGAGTTGCTAGCCAGTGTTGACGAGCTACATCCCTTCATTATGATCTCCTGTCCTTATGCTCGATTGGATTGGCGAGGGTGTGCCAACATCCTCTTCACAGATGATGAGCCGCCAGATGATAGAGGTAATATTATTGTTTTATTTAAATGTATTCTAACATGTTCTTTAACTTGTTTTTATTAAATTGTGTAATGAAATTGTCTAATTATTATTTTGTACTTGTATATATTTTGCAGACATTGGGTCTAGAGGTAATATTACTGTTTTATTTAAATTTATTCTAACATGTTCTTTAACTTGTTTTTATTAAATTGTGTAATGAAATTGTCTAATTATTATTGTGTACTTGTATATCTTTTGCAGACATTGGGTCTTTTGATGGCGAGGACATGTCGACACCACCACATGATCCAGGTGTGGATCCTAATGACGATCAGGGAATGCCAGATGTCAAGGATCATCAGGAGGCTGGTGCAGAGAGACCTGCTCCTGCTGGTGCATTGGTATCGCCTTTTGTTGGGTGCGGTTGACTTGATAATAGATACATGATGGAGTTGGGAGACCAACTCACTGCATTGATTGTTGAGGTGGGCATCTGGCCCACTCATATGAGAGACATACAGGCCAATGGTAGGTTGTTACAGATGTGGAGAGGCATTCCACATGACATGTATACGCTGATGCAGCATGTCATAGGAGCTACGACCTTAGTTACGCAGTTGAGGAGGACCGTTGCACGTAATAGGCGTGGTCGAGACGCAGCACATGATCAATAGTCCGCGAGCAATGACTCATCATCTCATGATCATTCACCTCGCGTCGTGCCAGATGAGCAGCCTCTACTAGCTTCTAGCAACAGTCATCATGGAGATGAGGCTGGACCATCGGCCACGTTCTATCAACAGCCTGCAGCGTCCAGAAAAACTCATGATCATAAGCGAGCTGGGCCATCGACCGTTGAGGCCACACCATTGACTGAGCAAGCCTCGACTAGTACTGTTATTGATGTTGTACCACCAGCTGATCCATGACATTTATATTTTGTATATTTTTTACATTATTCAGTTATATATATATGGTCCATATATTTTATGTTCATGTTGCAGTTGTACTTAATTTACATTTTGGTGATCATCATGATGTGTATATTGTTAGGTCATGTTAGATATGTTCATTTAATGTGCAGCTTGAAAATAGATGTGTACGTGATAGTATGAGTTATTTGACATGAGATGTATATTTGATGTTTGTGTTGTGATGATGTTATACAATGCTAATTGTGTTTTGTTAGATGATCATGATCACGATGATGTAAGTGAATTTGAATGTGTTTTTTAGTCGAATATGATGTTTGTACGATGGTTATCATGGTCGTGATGTTTATTAATTAACTTAATATTAAATGACCATGATATTTATTAAATATTATGTCGTGATTGTAATTGAAATTTAAATTTTAATTGTGTATAAAATTGTAAAATTGTATTTGTATTTGTAATTGTAATTTTAACTGTAATTGTATGTAAAATATTTAATGTAAAATTTTAATTGTAATTGTAATATTTAATTTATTGTGAAATTATTGCAATTGTAATATTTAATTTATTGTGAAATTATTGCAATTGTAATTTTAATTGTAATTGTATATATGACAAATTGTAAAATTGTAATTGTAACTCTAATTGTATGTAAAATTCTAAAATTGTAATTGTATTTGTAATTGTAATTTTAATTGTAATTGTATGTAAAATATTTGTAAAATTGTATTTGTAATTGTAAATGTAATTCTAGTTCTAATTCTAATTGTATGTAAAATATTTGTAAAATTTTAATTGTATTACTATGAAATGATTGTAATTGTAATTGTTTGTAAAATTCTAAAATTGTAATTGTAATTCTAATCGTAATTGTATGTGAAATTGTAAAATTGTAATTGTAATTCTAATTCTAATTCTAATTGTAATTGTATGTAAAATATTTGTAAAATTATAATTTTATTAATGTGAAAATTTTAATTGTATTAATGTGAAATGATTTTATTAAAATTTTTAAATTTGTAAATTTGTAAATAATTGTAAAATAATAAATCTATAATAATAAGAATTTTTGTAACATAATAAAGTTTAGAAAATAATGCAAATAAATTCATGTACTTTATAATTATCATTATTTTATTATGATCTTACATACCAAAAAAAAGAACTTTATACAATATGCCATTTCTAGTGGAGATTCCTGGTTTTTCGTCTGGTGCGCTTATCATCATAACCCACACCAGTGCGTCATAAAACACCGCACCAAAACATAAACCGCGATCTTACGAAACCGCACCGGTGCGCCTATAAAACCCCGCACACTGGAACAGGGTTAAATAAAACCTCACGCGAACCAAGTATGTCATTGAAATATCGTTTCTAAGAAGGAAAATTTATTTTGTAAAGTGCAGTATTAGAGCAGCAGAGGGTTCAAATCGCGGGCAAGAACTTTTCAGAGGAGATGAGGGTTTGAAAAGGCAAGAGTTTGAATTTCGGCTGAGAAGTTTATAGAAAATAAAATGAGTGATTCAAACTATAAGACAGATAAAGACGCTTGCAGGGATGCAGATGGCTACAGAGCTCGATAGAGCACAAAAGGAGAAAAGGTTTATGAAAAATCTGAGAAGGGCGGTCGAGAAAGCTCAGTTGAGACCAGCAGATAGCATTCAGTTGAGGTCGGCGATAGGGTTAAAAGGTCCCATGATAGAGAAAGGGAGAGCAGAGTTGATGGCAGAGAAATACCTGTCGATGCACTGGCGACTAGCAAGGTGAAACGGTCCTTCGAAAGTAAGGAGTCCTATTCGCTAAGGGATGTCAGAGAGAGATCAATTAAGTCTCTTTAACAAGCTAAGAGCTCACATGAATGTAACGATTCTCATTATTACAAGGATGGAAGGGAAAGATTGGATAGTAGAGAAAGATCAATTGAGGAAATCGATAAAGCCAAGAGGCACCATGAAGGGAAGGATTCTCATTCCCTTAAGGAATGCAGAGAAAGATCAATTAACGTTGTAATAGGTGAATTAGCACTCTACGGGAAACCATTGCCTCCACTTGTAATAACTGCATCATCTAGTTGAAAACCGATCTTCTTATGCTAACAAATATAGAATGAAGGACTCGTTGTCATTGCTCCCAGAACATTCAAGGTCAGTTTCTCGTAAAACAGAGATTGTATAAATTTTGTTAAGATCAAGTTAGAAAGCACAAAGGAGAAAAGAGGAAATTGAATGCCAAGATGGGGGAGGAACTTACAAATGAGCAAGTAGATCATGGGTCAGCAAGTAAATCATGGGGCACCTTTTCTTGTTGCAGGTTATGGAAAGGTTCAAGTTTCTTTTTCTGAAAGAAGAAGAGGTGTAGTTTTGAAAAGAAATGGCCCAAATATTTTCACAGAAAAATGTACATTTCCAACATGTCTAATTTTGGTGTACACACGTAAAAATAATTTTGATGTCTCAATTGCAAATTGGTGCAAATGTACAGATAATCGCACCGGTGCATTCTAGTTACTATGCACTGGTGCGTTTAAGTTACTACGCACCTATGTCGTGTTATCAATGGATGCACTAGTGTGTTGTTATTGAGTGACGCACCAGTGACCAATAAACGCAAATAAAAAAAAACATGACTCTATTTTCTTTAAGTGAAAAAAAAGCGGAAAATTGAAAAATGGGCAGAAAAATATTTTCGAAAATCTAATTTCATAAAAAAATTCTTTAAATACTAAACTGTAATGTTCCAAATTTTTATGGAACATTAATTTTTGATAGGATATGAATAAAATGGGTAGGGGACCCATTATTTGCTTAATTAGAGAATAAAAATCCTCTAAGCATGGAAGAGGATCATGTTGGAGTTGGAATTCACACCTCCATGTGTGAAAGGAGGTTTTTGCATAGAGGCTTGGCCAAGGTTGACCAAGTCAAACTGCGTTGGCATGAGTTGGGAAGCACTATGTGGGACAACGTAGGAGGGAAGATTCTAGAGGGAGGAAACCCTAATTCGAAGTAGGGCCCATGGAGGGAAGGCTCACTTGTTTAAAAGAGGATCAAGGCAGCCATTGTGATGATCTTTTATCATTCTTCATTCAAGTCTAGAGACTTGTTGCTGCCTCTTGCTGTTCAGCAGAGTTATAGTGCCTTCGGGCACGAGGGAGTCATGTTGAGGATTTCCTCTCCTTCTTGAGTAGCTCATGAAGGATTGCACTCATCCTCCATATTTAAGCATTCAGGCCATAGCTTCAGTCATCTACATCAATGCAGTTTCTGCAGCAGAGATTGTGCAGTGTTGCTGGGGAGGTTTCCACACACCATCTGGAGCTATTTTTTCAGTGGAGAGAGGTTCCATCCATTGGGAGATCAACAAAGGAGGTTTATGAGCAGATCCCATCATCTTTGGCATCAGGCCAACCACATTCCATCATTGGCAGCTCAGTCCCTCTCTTAGACAACGTTTTTCTGGGTGAATATTTGCTGTGAAGGATTAGCAGATTTTGGAGGGGAAGTCTTGGGTGAAAGGATCGGCCTTTCACTTCAGATTTTCATTGGAGAAGGGCTCTTCATATACAACATCTATTTCAGCCTTCTCCATCCATTTCCAGCTCTTGAGTTGCAGCAGCTACTGCAACTCCGACATTTTTTTATTATAGTGTTTCTGCATAGATTTCAGCCAATCCTCTTAAAGGATTGATGTATTGTATTTTCAGGGGTTGAGATCATGCTCCCCATTCTTTATTTGAGCCTACATTGCTATATCATTGTATTTTTATTAATTATGCAGCAGTTCCTCTCTATAACTGCACAGTCATGGCCTAGGGCTTCTTTATGCAGCAGTATTTCTCATGTTTTCTTGTACAACTTTCTTGAGGCTTGTTGTGCCTTTCTTGAGTGGTCATTTCCTCAAGATGATGTATATTTCATGCTTCTATGTCTTAATATGATGGCCATTGGATTCTCTGGCATTTTATGTGTTCATGAGTCACTTTTATTTCCATTTGATGTATTTGTTATTGCTGTAGCTGCAATATTGGGAGATTCCCAATCTTGTTGTATTTCCCTATTGGGGATATTGTCCCTTAACAATCACTCTATAGACAAAGTCTGATAGTGGGCCAGGTAGCCTCTGGAGCTCATCCTTTGCTTAAAGGTGACAAATCCAGTAAATTCCCCTGTAGTCTATCTCTGGAATAGATTTGCTTTGTCGATTGACAATGTTTCTGAAAAAGGAACATTACAGTGGTATCAGAGCATCAAACTGGCACAGCTTGTGAGTTCGATTTCAGAGGAGAATGATGAAGAAGATGAGACTGATCTCATCTAATTTTGGAATAAATAAGAGCCTCCATGAGGAGGAGGAGGAGAAAGGGGGAGAAGAGGAAGGACCATGCACTTCCTATTCTCTTGAAGACCAGCATGGGAGATGCTTGGATTTCCAGATCTTATGCAAGTACCTGGGTGAATATAAACCTCATTCTGCAGCATTTAGGGGAGCTATAGCATTCCCACAGTCTATTCAGTAGATGGAGGAGAGAAGGCCCTATGGAAAAGGAGAAATTAGAGGCAATATGCTTCTATTGTATACATTTGATGGGGCTACTTCAGCTAGAGCTTGGGAGAAGAAACTGGAGGCATTTTTATTGCTGCATCCAGTGGCAAAGAAAGAAGCAGTGGAGATGGCAGCGCTGCACATGGAGGATAAAACCTCTGTTTGGTGGTTCAAACCATTGGTCCATTCAAGGGTGAGTTATTTTGGAGACTTTGCTCAATGGTTGATCCAAACCTTTGATGGAGGGAGGACAAAGGAAGAGAAATCCATTCCACCATGGGAGGAGAATTGCACCAACGCTGATACAACTTTGGAAGAGCAGCCTTCTACATATATGGATGAGGAAGCCATTGGAGGAAAAGCCATTGCAGCCACACAAGAAGGTCCCAAGATCCACCAAGGTATGAGTAAAGTTCCACTTTCTATTTCAGCAAATAATCTTAAGGATGGTGGAATTTCATATGAGGAGGTCCCAGGATCAAATCACATGGCCACTTTAGGGCCTCATGATTACACTGCACTGTGCAAGGGGTTAAAGGAGGAGATGAACCCTCATCCTCATAAATTTTTGATGATTTACATTCAGCCTTCAAGGTGGGATGTAAAATTTTGGAGGATGAATTAAACCATGACACCTCCATGGAGAATCATGAAGCAAATTGAAAAACCAGAGGAAGAGACAACTGCTACATCATTGGAGGAATTAGCAATGTTGTTGAATAGGGGTGGAGAGGAGACATCACCTCCATCACATTTGGATCTTCATAGGTCCAACATAGTCATGGGAGAGAGGCCTTTCCTAAGAGGTCTCCAAGGAGTTGCATTTCAAACTCTCATGAAATTGTAAAAAAGCAAAGATTGGTTTGAGAGAATGGTAGCCCTCATGGGAGGAGTACCAAAGAAAGGGAGAGATGGCAGGATGTTTACATCATTGGGAAGCAAGGAGAAGGGATACATATTGTTTATATAACTCATATATCAGTCATGATACCTTCATCACATGAGTCGTATGGTGTGAGCATGAGGAGGCATCAAGCACTTGAGTTGCTTGGGATTGATGGGAGAGAGCTCAAGCAGATTTGCTCTCATATGATTGATGTTGTTGCAGGAGTAGAGGAGGGCACTCTCATAGTGCAAGGGTATCAATCCTTAGTTGGGACTGATTGGGAAGAATTTCCCTCTTGGGATAATCTTCATATTTGCAGTAGCATCACCAGAGTTGTTCTTGACAAGGAGCATGTCAAGGAACAAAGATTGGCATGGGAAAGAGCCTTTTTGCATGAGCTCACAGTGCTGTCTTTTGGGAGGAGGATCACATGAATAGATCCATCTATCATCTCACTTCCAGCTTATGGTAAGATTCTTGTGTGTACCTTTTCTTATTTACATACTCTTATCATTATGATGCAGTGCAGAGTTTTTCAAAGGAGCAGATTTTTCATGTTGCTCCATGAGTAAAATTGGGCCAAACTATGTGATGGAGACAACCATATTTTATATGGCCTTGGGCAAGTGTTACCTTCCATGTATGTTCAGATTCATATTCAGCCACTCACCATGCATTATCAGATGTAAGAACATACATTGTCATTCATGATATGAAAACAACTTGCCATATCATTTCTCAAAGCAACAGTTTGGGAAACTACGATGTGACTACTTGGGAGACTGTTGGTGCATCTTTGCACAACATGAAACCTTCAGTACTTGCCTCATTTTATTTCTGAGTATGATCTCCTTGGCTGATATTGTTGTTATCTCAGTGAAGGACATGATTAGAGGAGAGACACATGGGATGAATGTGTCCTTGATGAAGGAGGACTCCCACATTTTCTGCATTGCATGTTCTAATGGGAACATGAGAGGAGACATGGCCACCACAGATATCTATTTGCTTACTCTTAAGGAGGGCCATGAGCATGATGATGACATCCATCCATTGTTTATATTTGGGCACGTATTTTATTTTGTATTGCCGGTTCACTCATCTATTTACTGTTCAGTAGTAGAGGTGATATTTTTATACAATACTTGCCATGCTATTTTCTGCAGCTATAGTGGGTGAGATTGCATTGTGACCCTATGAGACATTGTTGCATATTGATGCATATGCTATAACCTACAACAAACATGTCATGGGGGCATTCTATGGTGATCTTTTCCTACTCATCATAGATGACATGTCTTGGGCCGGCTTATTTTTCATTGATGGAGGAGAGATTCTTGGGGAATTACTCTTCATTTTTCCATTTGAGGGAAATATATTTGTAGCCCAGGATCAATATACAATCCAAACTTGTCATGATTGGGGTAGAGGACAGCATGGGGCAAGTTATAGCACTTTCCATGATCATATTTCAGCCCACCTTCATTTCCAGAGCTCAAGGTGGAGGGAGATTTTTCCATGAGTTGTCTTGTTGGGAGGAAACTTGTTTTTATGATTGATGGCTTGGGGATGGAAGATTCATATGGGAAATTATCAGTCCCATTGTATATCAGATCTCATGCCTCAAGAAGGCCCTTAGACAGCTCTTTGTCCCTTCATGGATAGTTACTTCTACATGATAGCTGTTTGGGAATGTTCACCCAAAGGCTAGATTACATATGTTGGAGGGACAATTTGAAAAATTGATTACTGATATGGCATCCTTTTCTTGAGGAGATCATCACATGAGGATGCTACAAGAGGAAGGGAATAAATAAACTCAGTTCATCCTTGCAATTTCTTTAGGGCAAGCAATATTTTGAGAGGGGAGGACTGTAATGTCCCAAATTTTATGGAACATTAAATTTTGTTAAAGAGATGAATAAAATGGGTAGGGGACCCATTATTTGCATGATTAGAGAATAAAAATCCTCTAAGTCTGAAAGAGGATCACTTTAGAGCTGGATTTCACACCTCCATGTGTGAAAGGAGGTTTTTACAAACATGCTTGGCCAAGGTTGACCATGTCAAACTGCGTTGGCATGAGTTGGAAAGCACTATGTGGGACAACATAGGAGGGAAGATTCTAGAGAAGAGGAAACCCTAATTCGAAATAGGGACCATGGAGGGAAAGCTCATTGTATAAAAGAGAAGCAAGGTAGCCATTGTGGACATCTTTGATCATTTTTACATCCAAGTCTTGGAGACTTGTTGCTGCCTCTTGTTGTTCAGCAGAGCTGTAGTGCCCTCGGGCACGAGGGAGTCCCTTGCTGAGGATTACTTCTCTTCTGAGGTCGAAGAAGATTTCACTCATCCTTATATTCAAGCATTTAGGCCATAGCTTATCTACCTGCCATCAAGCAGCCAGCCAGAGAGTTGGTGCAGTGTTGCCGGGAGGTTTCCACACACCATCTCTGGACCTAGTTTTTTCTGAGAGAGGGTCCATCCATTTGGGAGAGATCATCAAAGGAGGTTTATGAGCAGATCTCGTCATCTTTGGCATCGTGCCAACCATATTCCATCATTAGGCAGTTGGTACCTTCTCTGTATAACCAGTTGTGGTAATATTTGCTGTGAGGGATTAGCAGATTTTGGAGGGGAAGTCTTGGGTGAAAGGATCAACCTTTCACTTCAGATTTTTATTGGAGAAGGGCTCTTCATCTACAACAAATATTTCAGCCTTCTCCATCCATTTCCATCTCTTGAGTTGCTGCTTCCCAGCAACTCCGGCATTTCTGCAAAATGCCATTTTTGTATATATTTCAGCCAATCCTCTTAAAGGATTGATGTTATGTATTTTCAGGGGTTGAGATATTGTCCCCCCTTCTTTATTTGAGCCTACATTTCTATATCATTGTGTTTTCATTATTTATGCAGCAGTTCCTCTCCATAACTGCGCAGTCATGGCGTAGGGCTTGATATATTCAACAATATTCTTCATAGTTGTATGTACATATTTCTTGAGGCTTGTTATGCCTTGCTTGAGAGATTATTCCCTCAAGGATATGTATAATTTATGATACTATGTCTTAATATGATGGCCATTGGATTCTCCGTCATTTCATATGTACATGATTCACTGCTATTTCTCCATTTGATGTATTTGTTATTGTTGTAGCTGCAATATTGGGAGATTCCCAATCTTGTTGTATTTCCCTACTAGGGATATTGTCCTTTGACAATCACTTTATAGACATATTCTGCTAAAGGGACATGTAGCCTCTAGAGCTCATCCTTTGTTTAAAGGTGACAAATCTAGTGAATTCCCCTGCAGTCTATCTCTAGAATAGATTTTCTTTGTCGATTGACAATGTTTCTGAAAAAGGAACATTACATAAACACTTTTCATTATTTCACTATTTTACAAATTTTCAACCGTATAGCTTTCAAGAGACATATCCTGGTGCAAGAGAAAGCATTTGTTAATCATGGGAGCAAGGAACACGTTGAAACAAGTATCTGCACAACCAGAACCAAACTTAGTGATTCAAACCATGTAGCATAGAATTTCAAATGATCTCGTGATTAAATTTCCGATTTTTTTTTTATCTTTTCTTCAGCTTTATCCATTTTTACCCTAAACCCCTCATTTTTTTTCTTCGCCTCCTTTCTCCCTGTTTCGTGATTTCGTAATTAGGGCTTTTCATTTTAGATTGACATCCAACCCATTTATTTGACTTAAGGCCTGATCCCAATCCATGTTGGTCTGCATGAATTTTTGAAAAAAATGGATTTTTTATCTGCACCCCGGCGTAACCTAGCGCACTGGTGGTCTGAATTATACAACGCACCGCACAAGTACAATGTAATACAAAATTTAAAAAAAAATTTATTTTTAATCAGTGCGCCATATCTAAAATAGGGCACCGGTGCACTATGTTACGAGGATAGCACCGTACAGTCTATTATACTGTTTGTGCGGTGCGTTTTTAATACCCCCACGCACCAACGTTGGTGCATACAACATGAAAGGTGCACCGGTTACTTGAGATTTGTTTTTTACCTGAAAAGTTGACAATTTATTTATAAATATATTAATGAATGATATGGTACAGGTTTCAGATTGATAAATAATGACTGACAAGAGATCAAGTAACAAAACTACTGATAACACATCAAGAAAAGCAAAAAAGGCAAGATCTTTGTAAATTATTTACAAAAAATATTATTTTTGAACTATATGTAAGTTTAACTAATATGTATTGTTTGCTATGTATCACGCAGAGCCACAAAATGATGAAGCTTGATAAGATTATTTCTGATCTAGTACCAGAAGAGCATAAAAGCTTGATGGAAAAATTGTGAATGGATGAATCAGGTGAATGAAAAAATACTAACAATCCAATATGAGTTTCTTTGTTTAATTTTCATTAATAATATAATTAAAATTATTATCTATAACATGTGTCAAACATTATATTAATTCACATCAATTTAATGTTCTACGGGGACCAACAAATCAAATAAGGAATGTTGTTCTAAGAAAAGAAAAAAATAGAACATGCAAATGAAAATGAATTGCTCCTTAGCTCATCTGGAGGGGTGATGGAGGTTAACGAAAGGGGGAAATTTTTTTACAAAAGTTTGAGGGATCTAGTGGAACGAATGTATAGACGTTCTTTCCACTTACAATACAATAAAAACAATTCCAATGATTCCAAGAACCAAATTTTATCTAAACTACAGTGAAGAGTTTCCGTAGAATTGGTCAATGAGACTGCCCGACTTTTTTAATAGAAAAACTTACAACAAAAAAAGAAGGAATGAAAAAGTAATATTCCTTTAAATGTTTGTCTAGAATTATTTATAAATATCACTTTTGTTATATTACTTTTCATATATCAATATAAAAATTAAATAGTTTATTTGAGCCATGTTACATTTTCTCGTGAAGATTATGAAAATCTCAAAAGATGAACGAGCTGATATCAAAAATATGCCAGTAGGAATGTCCAAAAAGGTGTACAAGGAGATGGTCAAAGAAATGGAAAAAATTGCATTGCAAGAGGAGCCATCTCAACAACAACGTGCTTGAAATGTAATATGTAATCATTGAATTTTTCGATCATTAGGTACAATAAATAAACAATTTAGCATTAAATATTAATTTTCAAGATTTTCTTACAGAAAATAAAAGAAAATGGAACCCATTCAGCACTTAAAACAGGACGACAAGGAAGAAAAGGGTTGATATCTAAGTTTGTGAGTAATTGTTACTTCCTTATAACAAATTAACTAGATTTCATTTTTGTATTTTTTAAAGTTGTTTTACAAAAATCATCATTGAATGTCTTCAAACAGGTGCTAACATACAAAGAATAACCATCAGACGAATTGATTGAAATTGGGTTAAATATGGGTTGTGAGTATATGTTGGCGTATCAGAAATTAATTGTGGAATTTGTAAGCATCTATCGATCTTGTTTTACTTAGCTCCGTCTATAATTAATAGAACCAAAAAAAAATTATATTAAATATATGATTTGTTATGGGATATAAAACTTGCAGAAAACAAAGTATGGAACTGTGCCAACAGATGAAATTTTGAAATATGGCATGGTACATGTTTTTGAAAGAATGTGTATAGTTTATAAGTCAATTGTTGCTATGGTACGTCATTTTTCTTTTCGATTTACATTGATGTATCTTATTTAATATTGCATTTTTCATTATTCTCACCAATGCATATACACTCATTTCAGTTTATTTTTATGTTTGCAGATGGAAGGTGAAGAAGAAGAAAACAATCAACACCATGAACCAAACATTCCTGAAAATAACCCAAGTCATGGAAGTAGCTCTAGCACTGACATCAGTTCAAGCGAAGAATGATGATCACTATGTTTGGATATCAAAGCAAGGCGTTGTATTTTTTGAAATATTTGTCTATGAAATCAGACATTTTATTTAATGTAATGGACATAGTGTCCCAATTGAAAGACAAAGGGATACCAATAACTGTCCCATTTTGTATGATAAAGACTATTGTATTCATATATATATAATAAAATATGTTTTAATTTATTCTATTGCGTTCTCCATTTTCATTCTCAAATGCACTAATAAAAATTTAATTCATATGAATATTGTTATAAGATATATATGTGTCGACTTTTGATGAATAATGAATTTTAAAAAATCACAATAATTATGATATGATATAACAAATTAATCCAAACATCACATTCAAATGCATTAATAAAAATTTAATTAATATGAATATTTTTATAAGATGTGTTGACTTTTGATGAATAATGAATTTCGAAAAATCACAATAATTGCACTGTCACAGGTCGATGTTTCTAAAAAGTACAAAATGAACACTAGTGCGTGCCATTTATTGTACACCGGTGCGTTTGTACATTGCAGCGCATCGATGCCTTTCTACAACCTATGGCATTGCACAAATACCAAAACCAATTAAAAATTTCGGTGCATTTGTCCGATACTACGCACCAATGCTTTATATGAGACTACGCACTAGTGCATTCGTACAACATATGGGCACTGCAAAAATACCAATACCAATTATAAATATCAGTGTGTTTGTCTTATACGACGCACCGGTGCGTTTCTATAAGTCTACGTACCGATGCGTTGAGACGACCTATGGGCACTGCACAAATCCCAAGACCAATTAGTATGGCCCTGTGCATTGTATCACCAACACTGCACCCAGTGTGGTTTTATACCTTGACCGCCTGGTGTAGGAACCTTTGACTGCCCTAGGGCCACCGTCTAGATGACACGCACCAGTGTGTTGAAACCTTAGTAGCGCACCGATGAAAAAAACATCCGTAATAACCTACAACCACCCAATTTTTTTAGTTGTGTTGAATTTTTGTTAAAAGCTCCGCCAAAACCTCCGTAACCATAAACGGATGTTGTAGAAAATGTTTTTTTGACAATTTTAGCTAAATTTTTAATACTAAAAACCTCCTTTATAACCTCTGCTAGAGGGTCTTTTCCTTGTAGTGGAAGGAAAGGTGTTCCTTCGTCACAAAGCCATAGGGCAAGTAAAGAAGATTGGGGTTCATGTGAAGAACCTCTACAAACTTTATGTAGATGGTTGTGCATCATTGAGCAGTAAAGCATGGAAGGTGGTGAGATGGGATACAGGTGACTTATAGCACAGGAGATTGGGCCATCTACACCACAGTGCTTTGAGGATCATGCAGTGGATTTATACAGGTCTTCCAAAGGGTACTCTTGCGTAGATAGACACATGCGAGGGATGTACCATGGGGAAGTATACTAAAGCCACTTTTCATGAGAAGGAGAACCGTGCAGTGACAATCCTTGACAAAGTTCACTCATATGTGTGTGGACCATTCTCTACACCTTCCACGGCAAAGCACAGGTATTATGTGATTTTTTTAATGATTTTTCTAGAAAGTGTTGGATCTTCTTTCTGCAGAAGAAAGATCAGACGTTGTCCAAGTTTTGTGAGTTCAAAGCACTGGTAGAGAAAGATACAGGGAAGAAGGTGAAGGCTCTAAGGAGAAAAAAATAGTGGTGATTATATCTCTAATGAATTCAAGAACTTCTGTTCCAAAGAAGGAATTAAGAGAGAATTTATTGCACCTCAAAACCCACAACAAAATGGGGTTGCAGAAAGAAAGAAAAAAAATTGTTGGAGCAGCACGATATATGTTACATGATCAAGGCCTACTATTGCATCTGTTGGTAGAGGAATGCAACACAAAAATATTTTTGTAGAACCTTAGTCCTCATCGGATACTTAGCATGAGTACACCAGAGGAGGATTTTTCAGGTAAGAAACCGAATGTTTCATATTTTAAAATTTTTGGCTCACCTATCTATTTCCATGTGACCAAAGATGCCAGGAAGAAGCTAGAACCAACAACAGAGGTTGGGATATTTGTGGGGTACACTGATACTCCCCACAACTATTGAGTGTATTTGTCGGCTAACATGATGACAATTGTTAGGAGATATGTTAATTTTGATGAGGAGAAAGCCACACAATTATCCCTTGAGAGGTTTCTTGACTTGCATGCAGATGAGGAACTCTTAGTTACAAAGGATGAACCTCAACATGTGGAGAAGCCACAAGCAGAGGATCATAGAGAGGTATAATCCAGTCATGCAGAGCCATCCACCAGAAATGGTAGGAAATGCAACAGAGAAGATGACAGATTGATGCTAGATGTGACAAAACATGTAGGTGCACCTACATCACATCGCAGGCAGAGAAGGTCCCTAGACAGGTGTACTGGATACGTGGCTCTTATGAGCAATTGTATTGTGACAGAACCATCCTCTTTTGAGGAAGCAGTGCAACAGCCACCATGGGTTGATGCCATGGTTGAGGATTATGACTCCATTATCAGAAACAGTGCATGGGAAGTGGTCCCAAGACTAGTGGGAAAGTCAGTGGTTGGATCCAGGTGGATCTACAAGGTGAAGCAAGCAGAAAATGGGAGTGTGGAGAAATACAAGGCTATATTTTTGGCTCGAGGATTCTCACACATAGAGGAGATTGACTATGAAGAGACTTTTTCACCGGTTGCAAGGTACTCGTCAATTATATCCATCCTTGCACTCTCAGTGCGGATGGGGTGGCAGATACATTAGATGGATGTAAATATATCCTTTCTCAATGGAGTTATTGAGGAAGAAGTGTACATTGAGCAGCCAAAATGTTTTAAGACCTTTGACAAAGTCACATGTGTGCAAACTCAAGAGAGCACTGTATGGTTGAAGTAAGCACCTCGTGCTTGGTACACTAGGATCAACATCTATTTCACTGGGTTGGGCTTCACAAAGAGTGAAGAGGATGTGAGCCTATATGATATTGTGGTTGATGGTAAGATTTTTATTATTGTACTTTATGTTGATGATCTTATACTGACAAGTGAAGAGTAGCTCATAACTTCTTTCAAAGAGGATATTGAAAGAGAGTTTGAGATGAAGGACATGGGGTTCTTGCATTATTTCCTTGGTTTGGAAATATGGCAAAGAGATGGGGAGCTATGTGTATCTCAGGGCAAGTATGGGCCAAGGAGATTATGAGGAAGTTCCACATGGAGGGCAACAAACCCATGGAAACTCCTCTTGCAGGAAACTGGAGGAAGGAGGATGCTACTTTAGGTGAGGTAGTGGATGCTACTGTTTACAGGTAGCTTGTGGGTTCACTTAAGTATTTGGTGAACACATGACCAGACATATGCTACGTATTTAACCAGCTTAGTCAAGCTATGGTTAAGCCTACCAAGCTCTTTTGGAAGGTGGGGAAGGATGTGTTGAGATATCTCAGGGGCACTATAGAGTATGGATTATGGTACATACTAATAGAGGGAATGAAGCTTCAAGGCTTCACTGGTGTAGATTGGGCAGGTAGTCCATCAAACATGAAGTGCACATCAAGGGGCATCTTCAGCATAGGATCAACAAAAGTTTCTTGGTACAACAAGAAGCAAAGATCAGTTGCACTCAGTTCAGCCGAGGCAGAGTACATGGCAGCTAGTCAAGCTGCATGCGAGGCCATCTGGATGAGGAAGATACTTGTTTTTTTGTTTGGTCATTAGATGGATCCGACGGTGATACATTGTGATAACCAAAGTTTCATAAAACTCTGAGTTAATCTAGTATTCCATGACAGGTCGAAGCATATTGACATCTGGTACCACCATCTCAGAGATTGTGTTTAGAGGCACATTATGTTGTTGCAGTACATTCCCACAAAGGATCAGGATGTAGATATCTTGATGAAGGCGCTTGCGAAGAGAAAATTCAAATACCACAGAGGTAGGATCGGGGTAGCTGATAATCCCTTTATTGTTGAGAGGGAGTGTTGAAATTAAACAAGAAAATGCACCACATACTAGTGTGGGATTCTAGTCACATGTGAGTGAGGAATTCAGTGACACATTAATGCTAATGTGGGCGTCCAATTTTTAAATAAATTGGAAAATAAATTGTAATCTTATCTCATAACAACTTGTAATAGTTAACTAAGTGAGATAGATTTAGTTAGCTCAAGAATTTCGAGTTTAGGGTCAAAGATGAGGCATGTAGAGTGATTATATTATTTACAGGGTCCAGTTGCAGTTGTAGCACTAGTATGGTGTGAGTGTAATCAGTTAACTCAAATTAATTGAGTTAAAATCAGTTTAACTAGTTCTAATTTATTGATGAGCTAGTGGAAGATCAAGTGAGTTAAAATAGATTTAATTCACAGGTTGTGATCTACCAAGTAACTGATGATTCACTATTAATAGTTGCATGCATGTCAATTCTGATGACGACCCGGTTAAGACAAAGGTTAAAGGCAAGTAAACTATCAATTGTATTATTAGCAAACTGCCCAGGTGAAATTATAAAGCCACAAGAATCCCATGATGGATTGCACAGTCAAGGAAGGTTGGAATTCCTATTTAATAGGAATTATTTTGCCTAGGGATTGTGTGAGAAAGGCAGGATGAAGGCAGGTAGGAAATTGGCTACGTATTGGTATAATTTTTCCTAGATCAGTGTGAGACAATCGATAGAGTGTATGAGGTTGTGGTGAGCACACAAGCATTGTATTGTTTCATGATTCCTTGGTTGATTATACAATAAAGATGGAGGGGTTTTGAGCAGTTGCTTTCCCCAGGAAAATCTTGTGTTGTGTGATTGATTTACTTCTTTCTCTTACTTGCATGTGATTGAGGAATCGTGATTTATATTCCACAAATATTGTAGAAGGATTCAATATCTTGTTTTAGTACATTGCATGATTGGATTGAATCCATTGGTGTAAATTCTACAAATCATGCAAGGAAGAAGGAGGTTAAAGAGATCAAAATTGTAACATACCTCATGCCTTCATGCTCGATTGAGGATACGAGGTACATAATTTTTGTCTTCTTCACGAGAATAAAAAGCAATTCCCATACCACTTTGTCACATACTTGGTTTCCTCAATGACTTACAAAGGTTACAAGGTACACAAAATTTTCTTTTTCTTTTAAGTAGGTTAGCAATAAGCTCTGGTGAAAATTTGTATGCAAATTGTAATAAACCACTTTTAACAATTTTCTTCAAATGCTTTGCATGCAAATAGGGATTGATTAACTACAACGATATTATCCCCATCCACAAAAAAAAAAATCATTTGGTCATTTCATCAAACAATTTGTATGAAACGAATCATTAAACTATTTCGACATTTCTTCAAACATGTTGCATGCAAACTAATATAGAAACTTCCTCAGGACATATATCCTAAATTATAAGAATCCAAGTTCTAAAATCTAAACTAGATGATCAATGGGATATCACCTCACTACTTTTCAAGTTCCAACTTTAGGAACCTCCAAAATGAAAACTTTTAGTCGAAATTCCAATATGACATATTTGATGCATGATTTAACCCAAAAAGCTCAAATTTCTCTTATCATATCTCCTAAAATATCATGACAAAAGATTTGAAAGTTAGACCAAATGATTAGTGGGATTTCCCCTCACTATCGTCCAAGTTTCAGATTCTGGAACTTTCCAAAAGAAAATTTATAGCAGAAATTCCAACTTGACCTATTTGATAGATGATGTTATGAGTATCCAAGAAGCTTGAATTCTTCTGATCATATATTCTAAAATATCAAGACCTAAGATATAAAATTTGGACCAGATGATTAGCGAGATTTCCCCTCACTATGGTCCAAGTTTTAGCTTCCGGAACCTCCTAGAAGAAAATATAAAGCACAAATTCCAACATGACCCATTTAAAGATGCATTTAGGAAGCCCAACTTCCTCTAATCATATTTCTTGAAATTGTAAGGTATATAAGGTACTTTCATGGAAGAGCAAAGAGAGAGTGAACCTCTAGAATAAAAGTAATAGTACTATCCTACAAGAGACACACAAGAACATGGAAAGAATCATTAATCAACCTGCAAAATAGTTCACAAGATAACAATGATCATAAAATAAAGTAACAATGCACATTCAACAATATTCATACCAAAGCCAACGAAATAGTTTATTTTCACTAGTATGTGTTAACATAAACGTACACTGCAAATAATGAAAGAATAGTCTCACAATTGTTTATGAATTATGCATTAAATTACGTCAACTCCAAGTGCTTCATATATTAATTAAAAGTCCCAAGATACATGATTACAATGATACAACACTAGCCCTAATAGTGGAACATTAATTCACCACTTTCTCCTCCAAAGAATGATCTTCTCTCCTATGCAAAGCTAGAGAAACCAAGGTGAAAATTCCCCCTCCCCTCTTTCTCTTGAGCTATGAGAGTGTATTTATAACAAATAAGGTGACTCTCCACCTCCCATGTGACTCTTGAGCTCCCGCATGACTCTTGAGCTCCTACTATGACTTTTTATATTTCTATGTGAACTTTGAGCTTCTACGTGACTTTAAAACTTTCTAGTGAATTCTCCCATTCCATGTGGGATCCTTGGGTTTCCACACATTTTACATTTTCTCATTTTTGAAATTACATAAATACATTCCATGAATGATGTGGAAAAATACATTGAAACATATTACTTTTGTAGTGACACTTTGAGAAGCCATGACTTGGCGACGATGACATAAACTTCATTTCATCAATGTCATGCTCTTCCCCTTGTTGCTATGACTTTGACTTCATCATTATATATCTTTTATTGTACTCCATCTTCACCCTCCAAAGGGTCTAGATAAGTGTTGGAACCTTCAATGTCAACATGAGTTGTCATCTCTCTATCTTAGTCCAAGACCCCTTTATGTCCTTCATGATGGTTCCTCCTTTTAATTCTTCTTCACAAGTGCCTCATTGAAACCTCTCCTTGATAACCTCCCTTGAGCATCACCCTACCATTTTGAGATGATAACACCTGCAAATGAATTCCACACATGACAAGCCAACATCAATCCAAAAAACCACTTATTCTACCTTTTCTTGCTCAAGGAAGATGTTGATTGTGAAGGGAAAATCGACAAGGGTTTTGAGAGAGAGAGACTATGAACTATGTAGTTGAGCTCAACAGTGACCAAGGGATGAACATGTTGTCCACTGGAACTGCGGAATGCACAATAAGGAGAGGTTCTTCAAGGTTTCGTGCAGTGAGTAAGTCTAGGAGACAAGGGTGATGAGCTTGCTAATTGCAAATATGTAGTGTGAAATGCTCAAGAGAGAGGAGGAATGGATTGTGCAGTTGAGCTTCATAGGGACTAAGGATGACCCCACTATCTACTGAAACTGTGCAATGAACAGTAGGAGGCAAGACATGACAAGGTAATGCATAGTGAGGGGTTTTAATCAGCATGAGAGATAGTACTAGCCACTATAACTGCGCAATGTGTAGATTGAGGAGCAGGTTCCAAGATTGCACAGTTGAGGGATACAGTGACCTAGAGAGGGACCTACTTCCCACTGTAACTATGCAATGCAAAATAGGAGGCTTATTTGGTGAAGGGATTGTGCGTTTTATTGGTGTAAGCAACAGAAGGCTAGATCATTGTACTAATTTGAGGATGCTCGCTTCACCATGAAGGGGAGAGAGCCTTTGTATGATGCAGTTATCTTCAACAGTGATTAAGATTAGGCTCCACTTTCCACTAGAACTGGATCATGCACAATGGAGGTAAGCATGAGTCAGTCTTGGGTGCAGTGATTAAGGGTAACCAATAGAGACATGAGAGACTATGTGTTAGGACTGCGCAATGTGCTTGTGAAAGAGGTTTTCCTCAATATGGCATAGTATGGTTTGTAGGAGGTAAGGGTGTCATCGTTGTTGGATAAGGATATGAAATTTTCTCACCATTTGGCTAGAAGTTCAGGTGTGCAGGATGTGAGGACAAGATCTCCAAAATTTGCTAAGTGTGGGGTTAGAGCAACAAGAGAGAACAAAACATGCAAACTAGTCCCAAAAAAATGATCACACACATGTACTACATTGAACACAAGCCAAAATAGTGCACAATACTTAGAATTTACATGCATACCTTGAAACGACAACAAATCGACACATATTTCTGAGTGTGATAGTTGAAACGTAGGTTTGCGACACTTAAAATATGAGTTTGAAAACAAGCGTTGAATACAACCAGAAAGTGTTCTAAGCTATGGAAAAGTGTATAATAAATATTCTTATGATAGATAGGATCATCTAATGTAGAAGAGTGCACTAGAAATGCCTCTAGTGGTACATGAAATTGATTTAACAAGATAAGTGAAGATAAGCAAAAACGACACATGCGATAGTGAAACTAATCAAAAGTCACACTTGTGACAATAAGAATAAGTGAAAATGGATTTTTAAAAAGTTGAATAAAGTGAAAGAGACACATGAAAAAGTGAAATAAAGAAAAAGTGACACTCGCAAAAGTGAAAGCAAAAGCGACACTCGTGAAATTGAGAGTGACACTTCCAAAAACACAAGCACGCAAAAGCGATAGTTGAGGAACCTCACCCGAATAATAGTTTAGTAGCAACTGTGACTGAGAGAATGCTCCTTATGCTTCAAAGTGCACAAAGATCGAAAACGAATGATGAACTTGAGTGAGCTCCATGGTATACCCTTTATGCAAGGAAATTAGACATGTAACTAAGGATCAACATTCATGAGTGCATGTCAGAAGACTAGGAGTTAAGAGTGAGATGGTTGTTACTAAGAAGTGTAACAACACTAACTTAAGGAATTGCACACTCACTCTCAGCTTGAATTGTGCACTCACTATTAACAAAGGTTGCATAAGCACTCTCTTTACGAACTGTGCGGTCACTACCACCAAAGATTTCATAGTCACTATCGTCAAGAGTTATGCAATTACTTCCATTAGGTACTCTGTAGTCACTATCTCTAAGGACTACACGAGAACTGCCTCTCAATACTGCGTAAGCTTGTCTTCATGGATAAACATGGAATTTTAAGTTTGTTCGAACCAACCATGTGTAAGAAAGTGACTTTGATAGTTAAAATCTCACAAGAAAAAATAAGGACTTAGAAAAGCATCAACCAATTACTAAGTGAACATGAACAAATTGAGATGACAGATCATAAGATCATAATGAGGCTCCAAAATTCAGGATGTAGGCAAGATTTTGGAGGGTTTTTATTGCAAAAACAACATGTTCTTCGTGTTTGTTCAATGTTGGCTTTAGATCCTATGAATAAGGACATGCTTAATTGACGTGTACTTGTTGTGAGTTGTACATGGATGCCCTATTAATCATTTGTATTCTTCTTTTACCTTTTACAATTCGGTCAGGAGGCAAAGAAATCAGTTTGAATTATTTTGTAACAGACAGTTAAAGAATTTTTAGGATTTTGTTTTGGATACAATGAGGTCTCTCGACCTATATATAAACTCTATATTTTCTATAATATAGAGGGAGGAGGAGCTACCTATAGTACTATAGAGAGATTTTTTTGGGAGAAAAGAAATGTTTTAAAAACTTGATGTGATTGTGGAATATTTTTGAATTACACTATGAGTTTTAAGGCTTGGTTTTATTCAGTCAATTACTTATTGTGCCTTTCATTGTTTCATAGTCATTGGTATTTATCATCTTTTGTCTTCTGTGTAATTTAATTTCTCATAATACAACAAACAACAATCTAGTGTTTGTGTGATTTTATTATGTAAAGAGTTAGTAATTTGTATTGCATTTATTTTATGCTTCACGTTGATTTGATTTGTATAAGTTTATATTCGATCAGTGTCGCTCTACAGTGACTTGTGTCCTGAGATCGATAGTTAATATGGGCATACATCAGGTTTAGGTTCTTGTAGTTTTATTCTAGAAGTTTAGAACTTAGATAATGTCATCATTCTCATATGAATTGAATTAGTTTTTATGCTATATCGATTTCTAAGTTTATACATTCATTTTGATTATTTGCTGGTTAAATTCATAAATAAGTAATTGGATGATTATCCCTTTTATGAGATTGTTATAGTAACCCTCTATATATTAGTCGAGTAATATGAAGTAGAGTGTATTGATTAGACTATTTTGCATTGATTCTTAATGCTAATCATAAGAATATATACGGTTTGACTTGCATTCGTTCAAAAGATAAGAGACTTGCATTTTAGCAGTTGTCTGTCTTTTCTTCGCATTAAGGATTACTTTTCAATTTTAATTTAAATTTATAATTTCATATATAAATTAAAATTAGGAATTATATGCTTACTGTCTCTATAGATAATATTTCAATTCTTTTTGTACCAGTTACATTCACTTCTAGTTTCTACTTTGATGTATCATTATTTTGTTATTATTTGTACAAATTTTAATGTATTCTTTTGCTAATGATTATCTTATTTATGTATAGTATTCCTATGATTGATATTTTTACTGTATAACTAATAGTTTAGATTTATTCTGTTGTAGTTATTAACCTGTAAATTTTATTTTATTATTTAAACTGTAGTTTTAAGAACATCTAACATTAGTTTTAGTTTTACATAGATAATATAGGTTAGGATTAGTTTTCCCCTAGTGTTCTTCTTTGCAAGAGGAAGAATCCAAAGGCTAACAGATCCTTAAAACCCTCGAGAATGACCACACTAAATAGCTACGGTTATTTAAAGAGCTATGATCTGGGTCATTTCTTCATTGTTGACTAGGGTGCACTAAATTTGCGTCAATAGAGGGGTGTTACGAAAATTATTCATTGATGAGAATCTTACTATCCCATCCAACAAGAGGAAAGAATGAAAGAGTGAGCCTTAGTGAAGGAAGCAATGAACCTAGGAAAATGGGTCATATTTTTGAACAATAAAGAGAAGATTGAAGAGTTTAGAGTTATGAATTGAAAATACAGACATATATCCTACATGACCCAAGGAAATTGAAACTAATGGTATGGAGTTATAGGGGCTAACCTTCGAGGAAGAGTCACTAGCATAAGGACATAGAATCATAGTAATAGTTGAAATACATGTCCACAAAGGTTGTGTAGAATATAACAAGTTCAAAAATATAAAATATGGTCATAAAAGATTAACTAATCATAAAGGAAGAGTTATAATGTAACATAAAGTTGAATAAAATAAACAAAAGCAATCAAGATGTTTGGTTTGAAACACAAGATGGAAATACTAGTAATTTTTTTTTGACAATATTTTCTTTCACTCCCCAATGTAAAATTGTATACCAAACAATAACTAAAAAATAAAGTGTTGAATGAATTAAAAAAAAACTCACACACTTTAATTAAAAAATTCTACACTTATACACCACACATCATTACTATATAGTAAAAAAAGTTAATGAAAATTATAATAAATTAAAATTCTTATACACTACTTAAAATAACTTATTTCATATAAATCAATTATAAAACTAAAAATTAATTGCAGAATTAAACTAATCTGTGCGTAAAACAACCCATATCTTTAATTACATTCAAGAAAGATAGCAGTTAATCTTTAGTTAAGATTAAATAGTGCGACAATCAACAAAGACGAACAACTTCCACATCATGATTGGAACACCGTCATCCAATTGCATTATGGTATCCTATGCCATGTCTTTCTTCGTTATCCGAAAATAAAAATATACTAACAATATCTAGGAATTTGATTTTTTTTTTTAAAGAAAAACTTCACAACTAAATTATCTCACTAAGGTTGGTAACGGAAAATGTGTATATTTTGAATTTTTTTATTTATTTTTAAAATCATGAATATATAATCTAGTTGATTTTAGTGGTAAAATTTTTTGGAAGTATTTTTCCTGTCTAATTTCTTTAAATCTTAGTAGAAATTCATTGAAATCACAACTTTGATGGGTAATCTCTGCACAATCCATAAGGGTTTTTTAGGGTGTTGAATCTATATATACAATAAAAAAACCAGTTTAAATAACACAAATCAAAATTTTGAGGCAAAATTTTCCACTGACACATGAAACTCCAAAAAGTAGCACTAAAGACAATTCCATATATAATTGTATAGCTGACAATGAGCATAGTCGTAATCTTTTCATTTAGACTCAAGTTTCATGATATATTTAAACTTTGGATTATAAAATTAACTATGTTGTATTTTTTTTATTGGAAAGTTGATTATATATCTTTGCTATAAAATGTTATACAACATGAAAGTTGGGGAGTTTTTTTAAAATATTTTTAATTAAGATATTATAAGGAGTTGATTAACTCCAATTTTGAAAATTAAAAAATAATTATTTGTTATAAGAATTAATTTTCGTGAGTGTCATAATGAAATTGTGTGTTGGTTAATTCTCAAAAGATGTGCAATGAAATAACTGGTCAATTTTGTAACATTAAAAATCACTTTCACTTAGATTGTTCATCTCTTTTTCTAGGAAAAAATCATAACTTTCATTAAGATATTGAAAATTACATATTGTAGATGCTATATGTATGAAGTCTGACATGAAACTGCTACATAAGTGTAATAGTGCAAAAGAAATATATGAAAAGAAATATACATGATATAGTTTTGATAATTATATCAAAAAAATAACAAAAAATAAATTCTATCAATAATTTGAAATGTGTCGGGAGATCTTGCCACTCCCTATTCAATCTAACTTACCAAAAATAAAAAGGTGGAAAATGAAAATTTATCTTATAAATTGTCCATCTTATAATCACATTCAATTTAATTTTTGTAATATTTCTCACTTTCAGAATTTTCTTTTCTTTTTAAAATAATAAAATTATAATAAACTTGGAATGTTTCTCTCACTATTTTTTAAACATAGAATTTTCTTTGCTTTTTAAAATAATAAAACTATAATAATTTTAGAATGTTTCTCACACTAAACATAAAAATAGAAAAAAATCATATTAATAATTTACTTTCTTAAAATTAATCAACCATAGATATAAATTTTAGTAAACATTAATCATTATGATGAGTAAAAAAAATTATATAAAAAAATATTGATTCAATACCTCATTTAATTCATGATTTTTATAAACTACACGATTTCCCATTACTGGTCTTTAGCCAGCTATATTGTAGTTTCTAACCGTTAATTAACTTCGATTTTTAATTTTGGAATTTAAAATTCAACATCAAATTATAAAAATGTTTTTAATTCGCTACAGTATCTACTTGTTAAGTTTATATGCATTTTAAACCGAATTATTAGGAATATATATATATAAAACAATGACCAGCTGCCTTTTTATTAATTCTGTTCTTAATTTTAATGAAAATCTTTTACTCGGGTTGACACCATGACAACGATGCGCAAACCCCCTTTAACCCGCACGTACAATTCGCATGACTTGCTTTCACCATGAGAGGCGGCCGCGGGGTCAACATCTGACAGTCCCACCCGTCAAATTTGACGGTTTTCATCGAAGTTTCATGACGGGTATTGAAGTTCCGTGATCATATTTGACGGCTAAATTGCTGGAAAATTACTCTCAAATTCCATCCCGGAATCCCTTGAAATAATCATCGGCCCTCCACATTGCATTTATTTCACTGTTTATAAACTTGCATTCGTCTGACACTTGGGGCAGGAGAATCTGAAGGTTGGAATTTCAAAATATATTCATTCTTTTCACACCTTTTTTTTATTAGTAAGGTTTTTAGAGTTGCAAGTTTTAAATTATTTGATTAATAAATCAAGAATTTTTTTACAATTTTAAAAGTTTTATAAAATTTAAGCTATATTTAATAGTCAAATAATAATAATTTTATTTATTTTAACTATATTTAACAGATAAATAACCAAACAATTTACCTTCAAATTCCATCCTATATTTTTAGAGAACTTGCCACGCAAGTATTTTTGTGACCTTCATTCCAACTTGCTAGGCCACCTTTGTCTTATCGCACTGCACTTCAAGTATATGAGGATGTGGTCTTGGTTGAAGAGTTAGGGTTTGAAATGATTACGTGGAGTTGTATGAGTCACGCGTACATTTATTTTGACAGGATTATATTTCGAAGGAGCAGATTTTCTCATCACTTTTGTGTACTGCTACACCGATCACCTGTATTGCCGGTCACATTACGGATGATTGTTGCGATTTTTTTTTTGTTAAGGTGTAGTTTAATTATTTTTTAATTTTAGTAGGTTTGGTTGAAAGTGATCATTTTATTTTTATTTATTTTATTTTATTTTTATTTTTTAAATTAGTGTTTTTTGGATTTGAAATGAGTTTTTAATGTATAAATGGTTTAATGTTGATCTAAATTTGTGATTAATAAATATTTATTAAATTTCAAGTAAAATTTACTAGAAAATATGTCTCAAAAGGTGAAATGTATGATATTTAGGCTAGGGTTTTTGGTTAATGTGGGTTGTTTTGCTAGAAAAACCTGTCTATCACCTTCATTAGTATTGGGATCAAGAGTTTTGGGGGCTAAGAGTGTTGGGATCAAGATTTTTGGGCGTTAAGCTTGATTTTGCACAGTTGCAAGGTGGTGATCTAGTTATAATTGTCCAACGAAAGGTAAAACCAAAAAAGCTTATTCTAAATATTAGATGTTTTGGGTATTTTGGTCAAAATTTAACAATTAATTTTTGGGTGAGATTGTGATTTTTGTAATTTAAAATACATTTTTTAATGCGTAAATGCATTTGGAACCCTTGAAAACCTTTGGGCATTCTAATTGTGAAAATCACACAACTTAAATTTATGATTCCAACAAATGGCTACCAAATTTCAAACAAAATTAACCAGAGAATATGTCCAAAAAAGACACAAAATGCCTAATAATTAAATTATGCTAAAAAAAGACAATTTTTTTGAGAAATTGTGAGGGAGGCCTTTCCGTAGTGGTCAATAAAGACATGGGTATGGATCAGATCATAGACTTATCAGAGAATGTGTTGGCTGGTAAATTTGTGGGATGGCATGCTTCTATGGAAATTTTAGGTGGCTTTGCGAGATATGAGCTCCTTGATTGGAGTATAGCCTTGTCTTTCACATCTTAGCAAAAGTTTGGTGTGTGGTTTTGTTTTATACGATAAGGATCTTGAAAGGGATGTGGTATTTATATTATTATTTTCCTTTCTCATTGAAGTCATGGCATACTTTCTTTGACACTTCAATTGAATCTCTGGAGCATGCTTTGATCTAGGTCAAGATCCCTAGACTACCAATGTATTTTTTGTCCGTTTTGGAAATCAAGGCCATTAGGTATCTCCTTGGTAGAACTATCCTTATTGACGATAGTTTCATAGGTAGCGGGTCTCATTATGTTGCCAATGTCTTAGTATTAATAAACATCAATAAGGGGCTATTTTAGTTGGTTGGCTTAATAAGCATCAATATGCCTAGATTGGATTATTAATGCTTTCAAAGTGGAAAATTTGGAGGAATCAACTCATAGGGCCATTTTTACTAGTGGGTCCTAGTTTGGCGAATTAGAGTTTGAAGTCTTTCAAAATTATTTGAGGCATTAAATGATATTTTTTAGGGAGGGGTGGGGGGGGACTTTGCCTCTTTAGTGTGGCACCCCCTAGCACTAGTCTACACTCATATACCTTTCCAACAATGCAAGAAATACCTCAAATGGAGTCTATATGAAAAATCTATGCCACCTGCAAATTAACCTTCTTGTTTTGACCACCATGATTCGAGAGTATGCCATGTCAGCCCCCATTATTTATAGAAAATATGTTGGCCATGTGATCATGATGAAAAAAATTCTAATTAAGAGTTCAAGGAGTCAAAATTAGCCACTAGTTGGATATTAGGTTGTGTTATAATCAAGCCACTAGGAGGAAAAGGGGTATGATTCTATTAGAGTGCATTGTATTCCATAGATGAGTAGAGCAGTGGATAGTGGATAGAGAGATAGAAAACATGGAGTATTTATGTACTATAATAGCGCATAGGTATAAGTCTCACTCCTTTTTACTCTCATCCATTTCCATTCAAAGAAAGAGAGAGCATAATAGCCTCACCTTCCAACTAGGTTTTCTCCTGTAAGGGTCTCCCAAATCATATCTTGTGTTTATTGTTGTTTGTGAGTTTTATTTCATTATTCCCTATTTTCTTTATTTTATCTATTGCATGCATAAGCATAGCACAATAATTAAGGAATCTAGAAATATAAGGAAAAATTAACCCTCTTAGTGTAGATTTTGGATTTTCAAATATATTTTAGTAGATTTGTTATGACAAACTGTTGAATGAAATATCCATGATAGTTTACAGATTGTAGCCTTGGGAGAGTGTCAATATACCTGGATATTAGATTGATATAGATTGGATCATTATATTGTTTTTCATCCATATCGATGCATTCAGAGTGGGAAAAAAGTGGAGGAATCATCTCACAAGACCGTTTTTACCAACAGGACCCAATTTGGCGAAACAAGGTCTGAAACTTTATGGGATTGTTTTGAGGCATCAAATGATATTTTTTTGGGGTAAAAATTTGTCGCATTAGCACCAAACCTTTTCATTTTATTCTACACACAAAGATATTTCCAACGGCGCAAGAAGCACGTCAATTAGAGTCTGTATGCAAAGGTTATGCCACTCAGAGGTTGACCTTCCTATTTTCACACCTATAATTCAGGAGGATGTCACGTCAGCCCCCATTATTCATGGAAAAGGGGATAGCCACGTGTTTGTGATGTAAAAGACTCTAGAGGAGTCTATATTGTAACTCTAGTTAAGAGTTGATTTAGTCAAAATTAACCACTAGTAGGCTATCGGGCTATGTTATAACCTGTTCATTAGGATGAAGAGGCAGTCCATTCTTTCAAGAGAGTTTTGTTCCATAGTTGAACAAAGATAGCCAAGAGGGATAAGAGGTAGAGCACACAGATAGGATATATGCACTATAGCATCCCACGAGACACAAACATTACTTCTTTGTACCTATAGCCTTATTTTCTAGACAGAGAAAGAGAGCGAAGCGACCTCATCTTCCAGCTGGGTTTCTCTCAAAAGGGTTTCCCATAGCATATTTTTTGTATTATGTGTGTGTTGTGTGTGTGACATTATTTTGTCGTTCTTTATTTTTATGCATAATTTCCATTCGAATGCATTCACTAATTATAGTTAAATCGACAGATCTTAAAGTTTAATATGTAGAATCTTAGATTTTTATTATAATATTATCAAATATGTTGTGATGAACTATCCAGTGGAATTTCCACGACAGTTTACGGATCACGGATTATCTTCACATTTATTTTCATTATGCAATATGCCATATATAAAATATCATTGCTAACTATCCCAAGGCTTTCACAAGAAGCATTTGGCATAAAAAGGTCCAAAGGCAGTCCTGTCCATTATGCACCTAAGTATGCACATGAAAAACTTTGCCTCCTAATATGGTCGTGAGAGAAGATATTAATAAGGATGGTTATGTGGAGATCCTTAAAGAATGTAAAGACTTTATTGTGGCAATGGTTCTGTTTCCTAGATCGATGGTGATCATTAGGCTTATGCCGTGCTAAATGTGATGCACATACTCATCCACAACATAAATCCCCGCCCCCCACTCCATAAAGGGACTGACGACACCTTTTTCAGGGGACTGCATATGTGACATTTTTTTTAAGTCTCAAGAGCCCACTCCTCTTGTTGTCTTAAAAAAATTGAAAATAGATAGGGATTATCGTGTACTTTATCTTGCTCATGTTGAGACAAATGAGGGTGGGGAAATGGGTGTTTCTTGCGTGGGTAGTAAGTGGAAAAACGATTTGTTTACAGTTTACTTGAAGATTTTTCTGAACCTTATCAAGGAATTCTCATCATGGACTTCTTAGTGAACTCTAATACCTTTCAAGGGAGTTCGTCTAAGAGGGGGGAAAGTGGGGTCGAGGAGAATGGTATAATTTTAGACCAAGGAAAAGTCCTTTGAAGTTGTTGGGACCCTCTACAAGTTTAGGAGTGGATTTGGTCCCTAATCTAGGAGGGCCCTTGGTTGGTTGAAAGTATACTTTGAGACATGCACAAGAACATGTTGTCAAGGAAATAAATGAAGGAAAATAAAAAAATTATCTTACGTTGGAAACAATGTTAATACCGAGAGAGGGGGTGAATCAGTATTAAGGCTAATTTTAACTTTTTATGCCAATATATTTTTCCTCATTCAAACTTGGCATCCATTATATGAGAGAAATCATTAACAACCATTACAACAATCATATCACAACACAAGCATACACATCATGAGTAGAAAACATATGAACACGGAGGTTTTACATGGAAACCCTTTCGGGAAAAAACCATCAAAGCTTGCTGTTGTTATTACATCAATCTGTTTGTGAGCCACCAATCATAGGAAGCACCAAATCCCTTTGATTTTTTGCTAGCACCCACTACCAGGAAGCACCAACTCCCTCCTTTTGTAGACATCTGATCAATTTATGAGAAGCACCAACTTCATGGATTTTTCGCAAGCACCAACTTGCAGGAGGAACCAACCCCAAGCCTTCTTAAGCACCCACTATAGATGGAAGGACCAACTTCCTGTATGTAGGCTCCAACCCAAATGTAAATTGGAACTCAATGTTCACTGTATTTGGCAGCCACTCTGCCTAATATCAATTTTGTTCTTTATCCCTTGGCCAACATAACATTCTTTGTTCTCGACCCTCTACTCACTCTACAACAACTCTCTATTCCACTCACAGCATTCACTAACACACAACCCACAAAACCCTTTGTCCATACCACAACATCATAATTCTCTCAGCCCTCTGCTCTCAATACCATATACTACAACACTTGGCCCCTTCTATTTCACAATCTCTCTTAGACTTATTCTTCTTCTCTGAAACTTTCAGCCTTTCGCACAGCAGCATGTGATCTCTCTTAGGGTCCTTTCCCTCTTCCTAGCCTCTCTTAGCCTCTGCTTAGTATAACAGGCTCACTTGGCCTCACACAACATCACACGCATAGCACATGAGCTCTCCACTCAACTCTCTCAACTATTTTGTGTTCCCCCTAATTGCTCAATTGTGCTCCTCTGTTTTTTTCCTCTGTTGCACAATGGTTGATGTTGCCTCTTCTTTCCTCCATCATTCTGCCATTCACATTTCCCAAGTGTACTCCTACCATGGCTTCTCCATCCTGTTGTTGCGTTTGAATTGGCCTCTGTCACTACATTAAACATGATGATGGGCTCCTAAGATATCTTCATACTATGAATTAATTCTCAGTCAAACTGTAAACTCCACCAGGCTCCCCATGCTTATTTATGGCTCACAGAGCTTGACAGTACTTCAGGATGGCTTTTTTTTTCTTCATTTAATTCACTGAGGCATGCATGGAAGATAATAGGATGGCTTTCTTTCAACTTCGAGACAGGCCTCAACACTCTTTTCTAAAAAATCGTGGTCCTCATCACCTCGACCCAACGATCTCTACAGTGACCATTACTCATGCAACACCAACTCTTCTGAATGAATTTACTTAGCTTCCGACCCAACCATCCTTCATCCACCTCTGTGCTACCATTTTAGAGCCTCATATCTCGTAATATTACACCACAGTGCAATTTTGTAGCCACCACTTGTCGTAACTTTATTAAGACACATGTTACGAAATCACCAAATTAGGATTTGCCTTTAGCCCCTCTTATACTTAGCCCCTTCTTTTTTTTCCTCATATGACCAGGTGTTGTGACTGGCAGCATATCAATTAGGTGCTAAGGCCTTTGGGCTCCTGTCGTGGGCCTATCTCCCTATGTATTTTCTCTTCACCCTTGGTTCTTTTAACTTCATAACCAAACCCCAATCAATCATCAAAATCCCTTGGTATCATAACTTTTCCAAACTTCAATTACAAAAAGAGTTATGAGGTATTTAACCTTATATATACGTGGCTTCTCCATAACACTTAGGTGTTAGGTCCTACTTTGCGCCCTTGGTTCTCTGAACTCCACAACCAAGTGCTAATCCACATTAGAAGCTCCATTGTATCGTAAACTTTTCAATTTGAAATTAGAATAGAGTTACGATGTCTCTTCCCTCTGATATTCTCCATATCACTTAGGTGCTAAGCCTTCTCTATGCCCTTGGTTCTTTGGGTCCTCATGACTAAATTCCAATCAACATTAGAGCCCCTTTCATAGTAACTTTTTCAAAATGATTTTATAACAGAGTTACAATGTCTCCGACGTCCAAAATATTGACCTCTGAGATGACGCCATGATTATGTCATCATCTCGACATGGCACCTACTTGGTGGTGACACATGTTACATAGATTTTCCCCATTAGGCCACCCAAAATGCTGAATCTGACTACCACGTGTCCTTTGTACTGCCACTTCATGCTGATGTCATCTACCTAACAGCTTCTCAGGGCCAATCACTTGCTGCCATGTGTCCTATCTTGAGGAGAGAGAAAGGGTCCCTTAGTCCTTTGGTTTTGCAATGAAATCCTTTGTAAATATTATTTCCTACAACCCTCGTCACTTTCAAATGAAATAAATTATTAAGGACTTATGAGATTCCGATCTCCAAAGTTTTGAACCTCCAATTTCTCGCATGCTCTGATATTCAAACCTCTATGATATTTAGCCCTTCCAATATCGGGTTTCGATATTCGTTTGGTTTGAGGTTCCGATGGTCTTGACCTTCTGATCTAGGTGGATATTGATGGCCACCCACCTATTCCACTTGGACCCCCGCCATTGTTTCTTTTAGTTTTTCAGTTTCCTTAATTGTAGTACAATCTACTATTTTTGGCAGTTTTTCGAATCCTGAACATCCGAAGCCGTTTTGAGGCCCTAAATGACGTTTTTTGGGGAAACCGCCTCCAAAAAATATGAGTCAAATATGAATTAGAGACTCAATATTTTTTGTGAACAATTGTAGTCCTTAGATATATCTTTCTAATAATGTATCATGTTGTCAGACGGAGATCCTCTTTCTTACCTTCATTCAAGAATTTGTCCCGAAGATGGATCCTCGTTAGGATTCAAAACATTGAAAAGTTCACCATAACACTATGGATAATCCGGATAAATATTATTCAAAAAATAAATTGTTTTTTATGTTTTTGTTTTTAATTGTATTGTATAAGAATTTTAATTTATTGTAATTTCCTTTAATTCTTTTCATTTTCTAAATTTATTATCTATAGTAATGATGTATATGTTGTATAAGTGTAGAATTTTGTTGTTGTTGAAGTTTGTGAGTTCTTTCTTGTCGTTCATTGATAATCTTGTTTAGATGCCTTTATATTTAATAAAACAAAGAGTACATATTTTTCTAAAAAAAACAGTATAAGGATTTTTTATGTTCTCCCATTAAAGCCCCTTTTTAGCATTATGTTTTAACTTTTTTTAATCTTTTTATATCTCGAAGTAGGTGCGAGTATGACCCTTTGCTGTTTAGTCCTTCTTTCGAATAAAATTCTACATTTGGGGGAGTGAAATAAGTTACTGTCAAAAAGTACTAGTGGATCTATCTCTTCCAAAGCATAACTTAAGAAAATTATTTTAATATTATATTAATGATTTTGGAGGTTATCTTATATGCAATTACATAAAGCGATTAGCTAGAAATCTACAAAGAAAGCAGGATGATCTACCTTTGGGATCAAAGCCAAGAAGGTTGCATTCATACTATTGGGCACTTTACCTATTTCACAAGCATCGTTTACCACACAAAGTAGAACCTTCCTCAATAAGGCAAAGAAGTCTATGAAGAATTCTACAATCCATCCGTTAGGCCCTGGAATCTTATCCTTGCCGAAAGATTCCAATCTGTCCTGAAGATGGATCCCCGTTGGGATTAGAAACATCAACAAGTTCACCATAACACTGTGGATAATCCGGATAAATATTATTCAATTGACAACCACAAAAGCTTGAAACCCATCAATTTATTTTTTCATTGCATGAGAGGCATGTTCGACAACTAAGTATGGCAACGATGTTGTAAAACATTATGTAATGTGCTATGTGATGTATTGTAATGTTTTGATGATTCGATCAAATTATTAAAATAAAAATTAAATGTTTAGGTTATATACTAGTTTTAAGATAAGTTTGACTTAGTCATATGATGGGATTACCAATGGTGGTTCAAAAGGACATAGTATTTGTTGTGATGAAACTCATTTAAAGGCTTGAGGAAATCCATTATGGAATGCAAGAGTACCTTCTTAAACTTATATTAAATCCATACCTAATCCCACTTAACGCTTGGTAAATTCATATTTAAGATGGATCTAAACTAATATAAATCCATACATAATCACACTTAAAGTTTGGTAAATTCATATTTAAGATAAGTCTTGTTCTAGACTGGAAACATAAACTAAAAATGAAGACTATGGACATTCTAAACTTTTTATCTCAAAATTTACACCACATAAACCTCCAAACTATAATATAAATCAATTATACAAATAAAAATTATTTACAAACTTTAATTTCATTAAAAACATATCTTTTAAAACTATCCATATCTTGAATCACATTAAACAAAAATATCAATTAATAATTTATTAAAATTAAATAATAAGACAATAAATAACCACCTAACTTCCACATAGTAATTAGAACAACTACCATCAAATTTCCATTATAGTATCCCATGCAATTTTTTATCAGTAATGTTGGTATTAACTAACCTTCGTAGAAATTGTGTATAGATTGGATTGATTGATTTTTTTATTTATAATTGTAATAATAGTTTTATTTTATTTTATTTTATTTGATATATATATATATATATATATATATATATATATATATATATATATATATATATAAGTTTTATAATTTATTTAAAATTTAGAATAAATTATTTATATTGTATTTTTAAGTGAACATATAATATAGATAAGTTTAAATTTATTTTAAATTTGGATTTACTAAGTATTTAGAGAGATTAAGTTTGATAATCATATATTCCATTATGATATTTTTCAAGCTTTTAAATAGGCTTCACATAATAAATAATATGGACAAATATCATGAGCTTGTAAACATCATCGATAAACTCATCAAATGACTAACTCAAACTTATCTTAATAATTAGTAATTATTAATTTTATTTTAAATATTTAAATGAGTCAACATAATATTACATTATATGTTACATAACATTTTACATCACTGCCATATTGGTTTGTAAGGATCTCTCCGCACAATTAGCCAAGCACCAACATTTTTTTTTGTCAATTTATAATTTACAATATCAAGATTAAAGGAAATACTCCTTACTCTATCTTCTTGAAGCAACCGATTTCCCTATTAAAAATATGACTATAATTAGGTAGCTTATATATAAAAAGTTTTACAACATAGAGCCCATGAGGTTTCCTAAAATTACTTTTAACACTAACTAAAATATTATAATGAAGCGATAAACTTCAATCTCGAAAATAAATAGAAAAATATTTATTTGTGATAAGAACTAATTCTCATGAGTTTTGTAGTGAAATTAGGTGTCCGTCAATTCTCAAAACACCATGAGATTAAAGAGAGAGAATGGAAAATGAAAATCACTTTATCTTAAATTGTCCATCATATACTCACATTGAATTTAATTTTCCAACAATAAAATAATGAAAAATGAAAAACACTTTATTAAATTATCCATCTTATATTCAAATTCAATCTATTTTTTTAAATATTTATCACATTATAAATCTTCTTAACTTTTAAATTAACAAAATTATAATAATTTTTAAATAATTTTCTCATTTTTTTAATAAAAAAATAAATTATTAAAAAATTCAAATTAATTTCTAATTTTGTTGAGACGAAATAAAACATATAAATTTAACATTAATCATTACCAACATAATAAAAAATTTAATACCATATTTAGTTCATGATTTTTATAACCATGAATTAATGGCCACGCTTTACTAGTACTGGTCTTCAGACAGCGATATTGTAATTTATAACCGTTGATTGACTTTAATTTTTAATTCTAAATTTTAAAATTCAACCTCAAATTATAAAATTGTTTTTAATTAGTTATTTAAATTATAAATTATAAAATTAGCCTCAAATTATAAAAAGTTTTTAATTCGTTATTGTACCTGTTTTAAAATTCAACCTCAAATTATAAAATTGTTTTTAATTAGTTATTTAAATTATAAATTATAAAATTAGCCTCAAATTATAAAAAGTTTTTAATTCGTTATTGTACCTGCCAGCGCATCAAGTTTTGCTTGATAGTGACATTAATTGTCTTTGATTAGACATATCTGTTCAATTTTTGTATAGTTTGGCTATAGTTAAGTTTTAATAAATTATTTATTTATTTTTTTAATTTATTTTTCTTGCATCTGATTGGTGGATAGTTTCAACATGTTATTGCAAAATGCATAGATCTTAGTGCCAATTTCTATTGTTTATTGTTTAAAATTAATTTTCCTTACTTCTTATTGGTTGAAATTATTCACTTGTTATTGCCGCTCGTCTTGCAATGCCATCATTTCTACATCGCCGTCCTTTATATGATTATCTTTGTACAATAAAACATTATCACTACTGAACATTATATGATTAGTCCGTCTGAATACGCAATGTCCAAATGACGGAGTGCATTCCGTAGACATCTGTCCTGTCGTATTTATAAATCTTATAGTTATGAAACTATATTCCAAATCCACCTTAAGAATGTGAGCCAATTATCTCAACCCTTTGGGTTGGTATCACACACACACACACACACATATATATATACGCATCGGGCTTTTACATTTATTTTGGCTCGCCTTTCGACTTTGGGCTAAACCTCGACGCATCAATATATGTTAAAGTCCGGTTTCCTGAACTTATTATATATTGACCATTCCACACTTGAATAACTAAACGTTTACGTGATAAGTCAACTGGACCCCACGTTAACGTGCCTCCGCCATCCGACGGCTCAAGGTTTGTTGCGCTCCCAATCAATATCCAACGATGCATAAAAAATATCGCGTAAACTAACTGCACGGGGCTTAACACTTGGAAATCACGCGATATGAGTGGTATTAGAATACCACTGCTAGGTGACGTGTCGAGCACCCAATTAGATCGTGTTCCAAAATGAATTACCACTTACTAGTTTTCAATCGCGTGAAACCCATAAACTGTTTCTTGAACCCGCCTTTACTGTGCAACGCCCAGGTTCCACTCTTATCTTCAAGGTTCCGCTACTCTTCACTTTTGGGCGGTCATTCGACGCATTTCTTTTAACATAACTTTCATCTGATTCTAACTTTCGAAGACCAAGTGTTAGCTTTAACCATGCGCCTGGCATACAACTCCTTTTATGCAAAGTCCGGTCATAAAATACGTATATATATATATATATCGAGCGTTTGGAACATAAATAAACCTTGGCTTTGAATAAAACTAGCATGAACATACATTTGTATAATCTTCGGGTTTACAGCCAGAAACCCCCCACGTCATCCCAGGGTTTCCAAAACACTACAGTCATATGCTAATTTCTGAAATTGGGTTCAGAGTTCCTCACAGGTCATCGACCTTGCAGTGGTCAATGCCGGTAAGTCCTCAGTCTCCTCGGAATTACATGTAAGCCTCCCATGTTACAAGGGATTCCACTTGCGTACAAAATCACAAACCTGAATACTAATTCACGCTTGCACAATTAACCTAAACAGTCGATGCGGGGATATTAAAATAATAATTTTATGGCTATAAACTTATTCCTTACGACCCAGTTTTATAATGCGGAGCTTTTCTTCAGAAGTTATAACACCCATAGTGCCTATAACACCCCTTTTTTAAAACTCAATACTCCATCTGCATATGTGGGCACTTTTCCACTTAATGGTTTAACCCCATAGTAAACCCCATTACAGGCATACTCGAATACCTTTCATCCTTTATTTAAAACCCACAACTTACCCTTTCCGTCTATATCAAAGGTTGACTTTGACAAAACCCAAGCTCTCACTTATACGTTAAGGTATACCATTTCCGTCTTTCATTGATGCTCATTGGGTCCAAGTTACATTCCATTTCGCTCATATGAATGCCCACCTTACGAGCATCAAATCAATTACAATAGTTACAGGTCCACAATGTTCAACCGCTCAGCAAATATAATGCTGCTCATGCCAACATATATATATATATATATATATATATATATATATCCCTTTAATCGAGTATTAAGAACCCTTTTAGAAACCTTAGGCTTTATATGAAGACTCATCCATTTATTATTAAACTTCGACCATCAAACAAACCACCGTGTCATTTTAACAATACAATTGGGCCCACGCAGCATAGCTTACCTCACCATTAACCTCCGTCCATCGCGTGCAACGCATCATCGTCAGATCTTGACTGTAGTAGATCGGACGGGTAACGCGGGTATCGCGTTTTTTTATCCTTCGGGGTTTAATGCTCCAACCTTACGCGAAATTAGTGGTATTGAAATACCACCACCTCCTTACATGTCAAGCACTGGTCTATATCGCGTTTCTTTTCTTAAGACAACTTACAGCTTATAAATTATGCGAAAACCACTCCTGGATTCCGAAACCGCTTTCACTGTGCATTCTTATTTCATGGTTCCGCCTCTGGTTCACCGTTCCATCCTTTCGGTTCATCGGCATTTTACCACGGTGCTTCAATCAGGTATAATGCACAACTCCAATGCTCTTTTGTATTGAGGGATTGACACGAAATTGCTATCGATTCATATAATTCAAAGCCCTTCTTCTCCATATGCAAATTAACAACATGGATCCAATAACAAATCGATCTTCATCGTTGGGGAAAACAGAGTTCTGTTATAAATGCTGGTATTCAAATGGATGTTAATTAACACAGAGGATATACAACCCGGTAAAAAGAATCGAATTCCTCCTCAGAACTGATCCATTCTGATTTATATTTTGCCCAATAATTACAAGATTTATATTAGATTTCTCAATAAGTACAAACCACACAGAACTCAATTAAATGAGCGGGCATTTTCAAATCCCACAATCAAACCTTTCAATAATAAAAAAATACCATATCATTCCTATTGCCAAGTTTTATTCACTGAAACTCAACCATCCCTCATGCAGAGTTAAATCAATAACATATATAATTTCACTCAGAAATAAAGCCAATACATATCTTATTAAACTCCGTCCATTGCGCAGTCACGAACGTCGTAGATCTTCCCAGCTCAGGATCAGACGCCTATAACGATTATCGCGTTTTTTAAATGCTCGGGACTTACTCGTCCAAAAACACGCGAAATTCGTGGTTTCTTGAAACCACTTCTGGCCTACGTGTCACTCGCTGGAACACATCGTGTTTTTTTCACAAAATTCCTTTACCACTTTTCGATCACACGAAGCCCACTGTTTTTCAAACGTTGGTTTCATTGTTCACCAGTTACGATTCCGCCTCCTTATCTTCAAGGTTCCGCCACTCTAGTTTAATACTGCGAATCGCTATGCAATTTCACTTAGAACGTAATTCAGATGCCCTCCTGCTGTATACAAACCAATAGGATGAATCGATTCCATCGATTCCGACAAAGGAAACAAAGGTCGGTCATTCATATGGAGTTCATATGCTCAATAAACAGAGAGCGTTACTGCTTCTACGCTAATCAGCCTCTGCTCCTTTAACTCGGTTTCAACCACATCTACAACGCTGGGATTGACCTCAGGAATATGATCCCTTACCAAATAGATTTTAACAAAACTCTACGCCTTAATTGCCCTCGACCATCGCCAAGAAGGTCAAAACCTCATTAATCCTCTGTTTTGACTAACGCCAGCACAGTTCATAATAAAATGGAATTCGATCCCAAATTGGATCCGACAGTTATGAATTGGCTTTATTAAGCAGATTTATCACACAAATTCAACATCGATGCAATTTAACTCTACTAGATAACAAACTCAGAATTCTAAAGGGAACAAACCCTTTACAACCTACAATGAGTTCATAATTCCGTTTCGTTCCAGAATGCATACAACTCATTCCATATGAATTGAACAAGAAATCAAGTACTTCGCTGGGATCGATCCTTTTAGTGATCGACCTCCTTCAATGATCTAATTACAAAATTATACCAACTCTCTGTTCTGCTCAGAGTCAATAATTTTCATATAAAATAAATAAAAATAAAATAAATTTATTAAATATTTATACGATATGCACTAAAGAATACTATTCGCTTTTTCAATAAATTGCAAATAGAAAGTTAAAAAGCAATGAATCAATTAAATATTAGATATACTTTTGAATTGCAATCGCAAATTGTATTAAGATTCAATGTCTTGTTGATGTGGGAGATTGCGATGCGATTGCAATCGCAATCGCAAGTTATATGATACAACCACATATGTTTTTTTTGCCACCGTTGAATGATGCGATGTGATTGGCGCAATCGCAATCGCAAACATTTTAATCGTCCTTTGCTTAAGCCAAGGTCTGCGGGAGCAGTGGTTCCACAGACCACGTGGCAACATTGTAATGAATCACAAGTTCTTTTGTTTTGGCCTGATTGCAATGGTAAGTCTCGGACCCAATAAGTTTTATAAGGCGGATTTGATTTCCATATCGCGTAATAGTTTGGGCCCGTACCCAAAAACTTTTGGCAGACGCGATGAGCTTTTACAAGCTCGTTTTAATATTTCATCACGCGCACAAATGGGTTTGTGACGTCAGCCCATTTGTGACGCGAAAATTCCCAATGCAATTTGGTTTAAGTTTTTTTAGGTCCGGCGGGCTCCACAGTTGCAAAGGGTTCGTTTGATAAGTTGTGTTTTATCACGCGATGGAGCACTTTGATAAGTTTTGTTTTGTAATAGTTTTACCTGTTTTATTATGTATACTTTAAAAAATACACATTTCAATACTTTATTGTTTGAACAAAATCACTATAGATTTATTATTTTATTTTTAACTATGTTAATTAAAAAATATAACTTTAAATTTATATTTAATTATTTGTTTTTCAAATTTTTTAAAATTTTGTATATTTTATAGTTATTTTTTAAACAACATAATTGTAGATTTATTATTTTATTTTTAACTATGCTAATTAAAAAAATATAACTTTAAATTTATATTTAATTATTGTTTTTAATTTTTTTTTAAAACTTTGTATATTGTATATTTAAGAATTTGTTTTTCATAGATTTTATGTTTTATATAATTAGTTTAATTACTTTATTATAATTAAGATTAATATTTAAATTATTCAAAAGTAACTAAATAATTTGGATTAAAAAACATTAGGAAAAAGTAATTTTAATTAATACTTTCATTCATGGCATAATGGTTAGGCAATGTTGCATGAATAACAAGGCTACAAGGTAGCTACTACCTGCCGCTTAATTTAAATATAGTTTACATATTTATAATTTAAAGTAGAGCTAAATATTTACTCTATAATAAATATTCAGAAAAATTTTGATACTTTTAAATTCATATTTAATATGAAAAATATTTTTTTAATTAATTTAAATATCCACTAAACCTACTATGTTTCATGAATAAAGAAAACAAATTATTTATAAATTATACTGTGTACTATATCCCTTTCATTCTTTAATAAAAATCTTATAAAAAAACAGATATATTAATATAATAACAAGTACTCATAAAATTTTTAACACTTTGAAATTCACATATTAGAAAAAAAAATTAATTAATTTAAAAATATTATAATATGAAAAATATTTATTTTAATTAATTTTAAAATTTTCAACCAACTGTATTTTATGGACAAGAAAACAAATGGTTCTTCATTATTTAATAGGACATATTTGTTTTATGGACAAGAAAACAAACAATTGAGTTTCCTCAATTCTTGTTGTATAAGAGAAAATTAAAGATGGTTTTAACAATACTTTTATGCCTTCCAAACAATAAGACTATTTTTCAATTAAATGCCATAGATCCTAGTCGCCAAAAAATTACTGAAAGCAAACCATCAACTTACTCTCTACGTCTCAGGGGTAAAACTCTGCCTCAGCCCTTAAAACACTAACCCTAATTCAGTATTCGCATGATATAAACCCTAACCCCTAAAAAAACGGCTTTGGGAGAGAACATACACCAACATTCAAAGGATTAAAAAGTACCATTCGTGGGAGAGCTAATCTGGCGCTCACATAATTCCTAAAAGCAACAGTCCAAATCAAATGGCCAAAGAGATGTATCGCCAGCTTCCTTCTTGTTGAACCATTTCTACCCCAAGCCAATTTCCTCCCAAATGAACCATTTTTGTTGCCAAATTGCAGATCTTCCCATCTCACAATTTCTATTAGTGAAAAGATTTGTTTATTTCTTCATTCTTATATTACCCCTCACTATATTGTGGAGTCTTTTACTTCCTATCCAGGGATCAAGTCCAAGCTGGATTTTATCTTCTCTACCCACCTTCCAGATTAGCTAGTAATTAACCAGCTAGAAAGCAGAGTTCACAACTTTCCAAATAATTGATGCATTATGCACCACAAATTTCCAAATAATTGATGAATTATGCACTTGTTTGATGAGGTTACTAACCCATTCCTCCACGATGCCAACAATTTTCCAAATAATTGATACATTATAAACTTCTTTGACGAGGTTCCTAACTCATTGTTCAACTGCGTCAATCAGCTTTTCCCGATAATTGCTACATTATGCACTTGTTTCCAATTCCTCAATTGTGCCTAAGTATATATCTGATTACTTAGACTCACAAGCCTTTTCCTTGTATTAGGTGGAATTGGATTAACAAAATACCTCAATTTACCATTTACTAAAAAACCTAAATTGATTAGATTGTAAACCTTAACACCAACATAAATTCTTAATTTTTACTTTAATTTAATTATATTTAAACTAAACTAAGCAGCAACTTTATTAGAAAGCAAATCCTCATAAACATGTTGAAACTCAAATTGCAACATTTCTATATTTACATTAAGCAACAGGTAGTAGCTACTTTGTCATACTCATATTGATGCCAAAAATAAGCTAAGCATATGTAGTAGATCTAATCTACACATCAAATGAATATGCTCATGGGTCATCCTAGTAATTATCAATTGGTTACCATCATCAACACAAAAGTTGTTTTACTATAATTTAGATAGATTTAAACTACTATTATATAGCGCATAAATTTTTAATTTTTACTTTGATTTAATTATATTTAAACTAAATTAAGTAGCAACTTTATTACAAAGCAAATCCTCATAGACATGGTCAAACTCACATTGCAACAATTATCTCTAATTTAATTTAACTATACTTTATTACAAAGCAAATCTTCATAAACATACTCAAACTCAAATTGCAACATTTCTATAATTAGTTTAAGCAGTATGTAATGGCTACCCATAGACATTTTCAAGATCACATTGCAACATTACTATATTTAAACAAAGAAAATCCTCATAGACATCCTTAAATTCAAATGGCAACATTTAGCAAATCTTCATAGACATGCTCAAACTCAAATTGCAACAATTATTTCTAATTTAATTTAACTATACTTTATTACAAAACAAATCTTCATAAACAACCTCAAACTCAAATTGCAACATCTTTATAATTACGTTAAGCGGCATGTAATAACCGCAATAGCTATCCATAGACATTTCCAACATCACATTGCAACATTACTATATTTAAACTAAGCGAGAGGTAGTCGCTACAAGATATCGTTGTTTTAATTTTAAATTTAAAATTCAACCTAAAATTATAACAAAGAAGCAACGAGCGCCGCCGTTGACCATAAAAAAGCTATCCGTTACATTATCTCCGGAAAACAATCCTCTCAAAGTCTGGGTCACATGGGGCGAGTGAGCTCTCCGCAAAGATCGCACAATTTGGACATTAAGTGGACGGCGTTGTCTAACCAGCCAGAGGAATTGCCCGGACGGTCAAAATTGGCCGGAATCCGGGCCAAAAAAATTTAAAAAATCTTGCAGAAACAGTGCTTGAATCCTGATTTTAACATTGGAAATGGATTCAGCACCATCAAAAACCTGTAGGACACCCAAAATATTAAACTTTGATAGTTATAATATGGATTTGGAAAAATTCCTGCCGGATTTTCTGAAAATCTTACCGGAATTTTCATGATTTTCAGGGCGATTCCTCCGGCTAGTTAGACTACGGCTTAAGTGGACGGGCCCCGACCTCGGTTTCTTCCGGGAATTTTCGTTTCTGCATTAAAGGGGCCCACAAATATCTCCGGCGTACGATTTTTTCGGAAATTTTGGCGTGTGGGGGAAACTGTTGGTATTTTTAAAACGAGATGGCAGTGGCACTTTACCTAACTTGGCACAAGTATTTTTTTTGTGAAATCAATAGACATTCATTCCTTCGTATTTTAAAAACTATATTTTGTGATATAAAAATGCAATAATATTTAAAAAAAAATTCTTCGCTAGGCCGCCTTTTGACTAATGGCAGTGCACTACAAGTAAGTATCTCAGGATGTGGTCATGGGTGAAGGGTTAGGGTTTGTGATGATGCCATAGTTGTTTGTGTCTCTAACATGGACTTGTACGAGCCACGTGTAAATTATTGAGAAGATGATATTGTACGAGCCACGTGTAGATTATTGAGAGGATGATATTTCTAAGGAGCAGATTTTCTCATCGCTTCTAAGGAGCAAAGTGAGGTCATATAACAAAGATTTTAAAGGAACAAAGTGAGGTCACCTTCATTAGTGTTGGGATCAATATTTTTGGGGGCTAAGTTTGATTTTGCATGGTTGTAAGTTGGTGATTTAGTTATCACTATTAAACCAAAGGTAAAACAAAAAAGGTGTAGTGTAACACTTACATTTTTTGGTTTTTTTAATTGAAATTTAATAATATAATTTTGAGTGAGATTGTGAATTTTGTTATTTAAAATGCATTTTTGAATGTGTAAATGGATTTGGAAACCCTTGGGAACTTGGATTGTATAAAGTACACACCTTAAACTTATGATTCTAACAAATCGCTTCCAAATTTTAAACAAAATTGACCAAAAAATATTTCAAAAAAGGGACAAAATGTCTAATAATTAGATTACGCTAAAAAAATTACACAAGTTCTAAAACATTGTGGGGACATCTTTTCGTAGTGATAAATAAAGACATAGGTCTAGATAATATCCCAGGCTTATTAGACAAAGTGTTGGTTGGTAAATTTGTGAGATGATGTTTTTCTATGGAGATTTAGATATCGACTTCTTGATTGGGATATAACCCTGTCTTTCATAACCTAGTAAAAGTTTGGTATGTGGTTTTGTTTTATGTGATAAGGATCTTGAAACGAATGTGGTACTTAGATTTTTTTCCTTTTCTCCTTGAAACCATAGCATAATCTATTTGATGCTTCCATTGAATCTTTGGAGCATGCTCCGATCTAGCTCAAGATCCCTAGATTTCCAATGGAATTTTTGTTGGTCCTCGCAATCATGGCCATTGGGGATCTCCTCGGTCGATCTACCCTTGTTGATTGTAGTTTCATAGGTAGTGGGTCTCATTCTATAACCAAAGTTTTAGTACCGATAGATATCACTAGGGGCTATTTGAGTCAATTGAGTTAGCCAAATTTGAAAAGGATCGTTATGTTATTTTTCATTCGTCTTGATACTTTTAGAGTGGAAAAACTCAAGGAATCGAATAACAATACCATTTTTACTAGTAGGTCCTAGTTTGGAAAATTGAGGTCTGAAACCTTTTAGAAGCAGTTTGAGGCGAGTAAAACTTTGATTCTTAAGTGTGGCATCCCCTAGAATTATTGTATAGTTAGATATCTTTCTAGTGCTGCAATAAATACCTCAAATGGAGTCCATATGCAAAAGTTATGTCACTTGAAAGTTGACCTTTCAGTTTTGACCACCATGATTCAAGAGGATGCCATGTCACCCCCCCTTATTTATGGAAAAGAGGCCAACTATGGGATCATGATGATGAAAACTAGACCACTAGGATGAAAAGGGGTTCCATTCTATTGGAGTGCATTTTGTTTCATAGATGAGCAGAGTAGTTGAGAGTGGATAGAGAGAAAGAAAACAAAGAGGTTTGTATACTATAGTAGCTCATGAGATAAAAGTCTCACTTATTTTTACTTCCATCCATTTCCATTTAAATAAAGAAAGATTGGAGTAGCCTCACCTTCTATCTAGATTTTCTCCATAAGGGTTTTCCATATCATATCATGCGTTCATTATGGTTTATGATTTTTATTTCATTGTTCTCTATTTTCCATATTTTATCTATTATATGCATAAGTATAACACAATAATTAAGGAATCCATAAATCTAAGGAAAAATTAACCCTCGTAGTGTAGATTTTGGATTTTTGAATATATTTTAGTATATTTTTTGTGACGAATTGTTTAGTGGAACATTTGGGACCTAGGCATGATGTTGGTTAAGGAGGGGTTAGAGAATTTATTAATTAAAACACAATGGAAATGCAAAGAAAATGCCACCTAAACCTTGGAATTATTCCGTGAAGGAACTAATCGAGAAAATCGACACTTTCAAAACATATAAAATGATTGAAAGATCACTCTTGAGAAGAGATAAAGTTATCTTTGGGGGGAATAGAGATTAGATATGAAAACATAATGATTGAGGAAATGAATATGCTATAGCCTATTCATTAGGACCAAAGAATTGGAAACCAAGTTCAAATAACTCAAGGATTCCAAAACTTTGGTAGAGATTGCAAGAACTTAGTAGGGAAAGGTTTAGGCAAGTAAGACAAGTTACATGAAAGGGGGTGAGGTCTAATATCTTAGATGAACACAAGTAAAAATAATTGCCGAGAATAGTATAATCAACAGAGTGAAGGAAAAAACATGGGTGAAGACACAATAGGGATAATGATAACCTTATTGAGAGATATTAAGGGGTAGGTGGGCCCAATACATATAACAAAATGGCTGGGAAAACACCAAATTCAAGAGGCTAAATAAATATCATTTAAGGTCACAATCCAAAATGAATGGGAGAAAGATCAAATCATGCAAGGAAGAAGGAGGTTAAAGAGATCAAAATTGCAACATACCTCGTGTCTTCATGCTCGATTGAGGATACAAGTACACAAATTTTATCTTCTTCACGAGTGTAAAAATCAGCTCCCATACCACTTTGTCACATACTTGGTTTCCTCAATGACTTACAAAGGTTAGAGGGTACACACAAATTTCTTTTTCTTTTAACTAGCTTGGAAATAAGCTCTCATGCAAACTTGTATGCAAATTGTAATAAAACACCCTTAACAATTTTCTTCAAATGATTTGCATGCAAATAGGGATCAATCAATTGGAACAATATTACCTCCATCCAAAAAATAACATTTTCATTTGGTCATTTCATCAAACAATTCGTATGCAAAAAATAATTAAACTATTTAGGAATTTCTTCAAACAAGTTGCATGAAAACTAATATAGAAACCTCCTCGAGACATATGTCTTAAATTATAACAATCCAAGTTCTAAACACTGAATTAGATGATCAATGGGATATCCCCTCACTATTGTCCAAGTTTCAACTTCAGGTACCTCCTAGATGCAAATTTATAATAAAAATGCCAACATGACATATTTGATGCATGATTTTACCCAGAAAGTTCAACTTTCTCTGATCATGTCTCCTAAAATATTGTGACACAAGATCTGAAAGTTGGATCAAATGATTAGTGGGATTTCCCCTTACTATGGTCCAAATTTCAGCTTATGGAACTTTCCAAAAGAAAACTTATAGTAGAAATTCCAACATGACCTATTTGATAGATGATGTTAGGAGTATCGAGTTTGCTCGAATTCCTCTGATCATATCTCCTAAAATATCAAGACCCAATATATTAAATTTGGACCAGATGATTCTTGATATTTCCCCTCACTATGGTCCAAGTTTTAGCTTCTGGAACCTCCTAGAAGAAAATATATATGATAAATTCCAACATGACCCATTTAAAGATGCATTTAGGAAGCCAAACTTCCTTTGATCATGTTTCCTAAAACTTTGCATCCCAAGATCTGAAAGTTGGACTAGAGGATCAATGGGATTTCCCCTCATTATGGTCCAAGTTTTAGCGCATGGAACCTCTTGATTAGCTCCATCATTAGACATATTTGTAGGGGTTAATAGTCACCTTTTTACCTTCTTAGATATATTTTTCTTGCATTTTTATTATTATTTGGTTTTATGATGCCAGTATAGGTGGTGAATAAGGCTAACATACTCTGAGTGCCTAATAATAGGTTGAGTTAAGACAATCATGAGTTATTAGCATTTTTATAAGGATTTTATCATAAATACTTAGGGGAGACAACAAAGAGAAATTATAGGAGGATTGTTCACCCTCCTTAACTCTCAAAGGCAACCGAAGTATCCCAAATATTCTCTCTAGCAATTCAAATTCCAAAGGTAGCCAAAGGATCCCTAAGGATTCTCTCCAACAATTTCAAAGAGGAGTGCACCCAATATTTGTTTACTGGGAGTCAAGTGGACTCAATCACCATTTTCTAGGGAGATGTTGGTAGCTGCCTTGTTGAATAAATAGAGAAGAGCTAGAGCTAGGAGGAGTTAGTCAATCCCAGTCGATTCTAGTTGGAACTTTGTTGCAAGCTTGATTTTTATTAGTTACTCAGTGATCAAACTTTCAGATATGTATAAGGCTATTATTTTATGAAATGAGCAGAATGATTTCATTTTATAGACCCTAAAATTGATTTCTGTTCACTACTTTTATCATGCACTTCATATATTTTTCATGCATGGATCAGCAGGGTTGTTTGCAGGAATGAGCATCAAAAGCCCCAGAGAGATTATCAAGTCATTCCGCTCCATTTCCAGTCCCTACCCATCTCTATGTTACACTTCTAAACCTTGTTGTTACGCTTCTATTCCTTCCTTTTCTCTTATCACAACTAATGCACCCTTTTTATTCACAAAACACTTGAAAACCTTTGAAAATCAACCTCTGTCTTTGCTCCTCGATTCTCCCGCCACCGTACATCGCAACCGCATTTCGCATGATTTTTTTTTTTTTTACTTTTAACACTTACCGCTCGCTTTCGCCGATTACGAAATTGCGAAATCACAAATCGCACTTCGCATTTTTTCCCTTTTTCTTTTAACACTTACTGCTCACTTTCGACGATTGCGATATTGCGAAATCGCAAATCACACTTCGCATTGTTCCCTTTTCTTTTAACACTTACTGCTCGCTTTCGCCAATTGCGATATTGTGATTGCGCTCCGCCATTGGTCCCACTGCCACGTCACCCATCGTAAATCTCACTTCGAAATATTTACCCTTTTCTTTTAAGACTTACCGCTCTGATCCGCCGATTGTGATATTGCGATCGCGCTCCGCCGTCGGTCCCACCACCACGTCACCCGTCGCATTTCGCACTTCGCACTGTTTTGTTGGTTTTTGCTAACACTTACCGCTCTTTCCGCCGATTGTGATATCATATTTTTCATGCCACAACTTTCTCCCTGTCGCACTTTGCACTTCGCAGTTCTTACCTCATTGCACTTCACATTTTGCTCCTGCTCCCAAACAATATATACTTCCGCTATCCCTTTAATTTTGCGATATTCCGATTGCGATATCGCATATCGCATATCGCAACTTTTTCTCCATCGGATCTCCGCCATCACACTTTTCAAATCATTCTGCTCCAAAGCCTTTTTGTGCCATAATAAAGATTTAATAATGTTTAGACCCGCTCTTTTCACTTCTAAGCCTAGTTTCATGTTTTAATCCCTCCATTAGCACCTTTACACCTTTCTTCTCCAAGCTGAAAATCAACACTTCTTCAATTAGAATTAAGTTCTAGATAGTTTAGCTGCATGGATAGAAGCATGGTATATGGAGAATAAGATAAGTAGGGTGTGTTTAGCCGATTGGAAAAAATTTAGTGCGGTTTAAATTAGTTTCCTTTCAACAGTTTAAGTTTAGTTTCCTTCTTGTCATTTCTTTTCAACAATTTAATTTAGTCTCTTTCTTTCATTTCCTTCCAGTAATTTACTTTTCAGTTTTTGTCATAGTTTAAGAAATAGCACCCTTTCGTAAAGCAGAAGAGGATGACATGAACATAATGCATCTACTATGTATATAGAATTGTCACCTCCAAGTTTGTACAAACCCCAGGTTGATAAAGTAAAGTAGGGCAGCCCTTGGGAGTTGCAACACTATTGGTGCAATACCAGGGCTCACCACTTTTTGGCGCTGTTGCTGGGGGGGTGTCTAGTAGATGTTTTGATTTTTTTTTAGCATTCTTTTTTGCTTTCCTTTTCATGTTGTTTCAGAAATATTGAAAAAATACAAAAATATCTGATTTTCATGCCTCATAGGACTGGGAATACTCAAAGACAAGTCTTACCTAAAACCCCCACATCACCTCCTAGCCACCCTTCACTCTTCTTGAGTGGCAATGAGCTTGAACTACAGGGGCGTCACTCAATTAACCTATGACATAGCACATGCGTTCATGGCATACTAAACAATACCCTTAATTTGACTACATATTGGAAAATACCTCTAAAAATCACTTTATTTAACCCCCTACCAATACTAACCCATTACATTTTCCCAATTTAAAAAACCCCTACTTTCACTAGATATTGTAGGTATCTATTTTTTCATTAACATTTTTTATACCCCTTTATATTTATATCCTTAACATAATGATGTGATGCCTCTCTTATGACCCCACATGCATTCTACAATTTACCTTTCTTCTTGTGATATACATAGGAGATGCATATTAGTATTCCCACAATTTTATTACTCAATCCACACTCAAGCACATTTCACTATGATTTGTGGCATTTAATGGTCTAAGGCATACAAAGATCAACCATGTTTTAGGATATTGATTATGTGCATGTCTATAAAATGACATATAAATTGATCTATATGATGATGAAAAATCAATTGATCAATCTTTATGAATATGTTTGCACCAAATAAGGTGTTCAATCACAAGTCTAGACCCTCTTCCCTTTGAAAGCTTCTTGTTCAAAAATCCAACTACAACCTCATGTACTCAAATTAGTGTCTTATTAAGGTGGAACAACAAAAGTTACAGTTTGGGAGAGTTATATAGAGAAGAAAAGGCAAGGTGAGGATGAGAGTTATGAGACCCTCCCTTTGCTTTAATGAAAAAAAACATTGTTCTCTGTTGTTTTTAATTTAAGTTTTTAAATGAGAGCCCCATGGTATATTTTATTAAGACATCATTTGGAGACGACCCATGTGGATGGCATTAATGGTTTTGTAAGATTGGTAATGTGATTTAAAGAGCTCTTGCTGCTAGATTTCTTGTTTTCAGGATTATCAAAAATATTTTGTAAGCATTGTAGATAGTTTCCCCCAAGTTCAAATGAATGGTATTATGTGGCTATTTTTTATGAACCTTCCCAACATCAACATGCTAGGTAGGTCTACCCACAAGTTTTTCAGTAAGCATATTTCAAAGATGGGAAATTGGGATTTCACATTTGGAGGGATCTGTGGGGTCACACTATATTGGTTGGATTGGAGAAGATTTAATAAGCCCAATATTCACTAGCTTAAGACAAGAATGTGTTTTCAAAATGATATTAGAAATTTCAAGGCCCATTTGGAAGCACTGGAGATGTAGTCATAATTACTGTAACAACTATACTCAACAACCTCAAGATGAACCTTCAACAATGTTCAAAAAAGGGGATCATTGTCACCATGTCTCAAAGAAGATTGTTGCTATACAGATGTCAAGGTTATTGTGACAAAAGCAAGACCTGTCGTGCTGTCATTAAACATTGGTATAAAAATGTGAAACAGGGTCACTCACTAACACATAGGTCACAATCTATAGATTAATTCCCTTGACAATCTCATTATTATCTATCCACAATATTACTATAAATGTCATTTTCAAATCAAGGTTCTCTTATGTCAATCACCATTCTCTACCATACTGCCTCAAGAATCAAATCTTGCAGCAACCAACTGAAATTAACTTTGTTAATAAGCTTCAGAACATGCTATCTATGATACACAGATAGACTCAAGACTTATTTGCATCTAGCTAGATAACTCAATACATAAAAATCCTAGACAAAATTGTATACTTTAAGGCTTGGTCATTAGCATACAAGCAAATAGACTTCATTAGTTCTTTTCACTTCCATAGAAGACCTTGCTTTTGAAACTCAATCTGCAATCTATTGCATGATGACAAGACTGTGATGGAGAGGCAAAAATCTGTTGTTTCTGCTACACATTGATTAATCACATGAAAAGGAAAACTTTACTGCATCTGCAAATGCCAAAATTTTGATTTGGGAGTGATCAAAATCAATTTTACTGTGATGCAAACTTCTACCTTCTTGGCTCAAGATCTTCACTATAGAGTTTTGGATGACCATGTAATGAACATGCCTAGATCAACAACACTTCTTACATGAACAAGTGCATATGAATTCAGGGTGCCGAAAATCACATCGAAGTCTGCAAAGTGGCAATTGAGAATTTTTGCGTTCAAAATAAAATATGACAATCCACTTCTTATATTACTTCAAATTATTTCCATAGATGTTGTGAGTCTCAATAGGTCTTTGATTATCAAGTTTTCAAGCCAGAACAATTGTCGTGCTTATATCATTTCACAAGCTTTTCAAGTTGATGTTTCCACACATAATGTCTTCAAGTTGAGATTATTGTGAATTATTTACAAAGGTTCACTATAAATCATATGCTTTACTACCAAGGTTACAAAGTCTCTGTCAAGAAGGTCATTCTCTTTTGGGAAAGATGCAAGGAGACATAACATGGAACATCCCCTTCAAAAAAACATATGCCCCCATGCTCCCTTTTGACCAAAGTCACTATTTTGAGTAAAAAAGACGAAAGAGAAGCATACTAAAAAATCAAATGAGTGTAAACCTGTTGCATTGTTAGATGAGGAGGGCCCTAAACTAGAACTTGAGTTGGTTGGTGTGCCATTGATGAGTATTATTGAAAATGAAAACTATTTTACTTCATATAGTGGCATTCCATGTTATATGGCAGCTTAGATAACAAGTTTTTCTCATCTATAGTCTTAGGTATTTAAGATGTTGATCCTATGGAAAATTCAACATGTTTTAATTTGGCTACACATCAATTGAGTAGTATTATCATACTTCAAATTCAAAATAGATGTGGAAGGTGTGAAGACTATCAAAAGAAATAATATGGGGGAGGATATTTCGTTACTCTCCTTGATGTCTCCTAAAAAATCCTAGCCAAAGCATCAGTCAAGATCCTAGGTTGTTGTTTGCCATGATAATTGTAAAGGATTAAATTTAAATTCTTAAAGGAATATTAATTACATATGATCTTATAACTGAATTAACTCATGTGATTAGCCAAATTGCTCTGTTTTTGAAAATCAATTTTGAAAAGGCTTGTGATAGAATTGAATGGAACTTCATACTTAACATGAGGTATGGATTGTTCTATCAAAATATTAGTGGAAAAATTGTTTTTGTGAGCCTTAAGAAGAATCATTCTGAATGGCATACTTTCAAACCCTATTCTTCTATAGTAACATTTATAAAACCTAGGGAAATCATACAAAAATTTGGGCATTCCCTTTGATATGAAGCTCTCTATTACTAGTCAGTCCAAAAGGATAATGGTCAAGTTCAAAATAAAATATCAAGCATGGAGTAATCTTGATATTTTTCTTTCTAAGAAGGTTACAATTATTTATTGAATTATCATACCAATGCACATTTATTACTCTTTTCTCTTCTCCCCTCAACTATGGTTGTTGGTAAACTAGCATACCCCCGAAGTGGGTGAAGGAATGCAAAATATCTTGAGTTTTTAAAGGTCCCTCTCCAAGAAATTCATGGGATACAATCCACATTTAGGACAAGAAGAGTCGAATTTTGATATCAACCAAATGGAAGGCAAAAGAAAATTGATATGGAGAATAATTTATAATCCTTTTGAGATATTTTCCCAAATGAATGGTCATGAGAGATTTTACCAAATGAATGGTTGGGAATATCTTCAAGCAGGTTGGTTACTTCTTAACAATTTGTGCGTATAGTTAATACAATAACCCTTAGGTGACTATCGTAACTGAAAAATCTGCAGAAGAAAAGAACCGGCCAAGAAAATCAATCTATAAATATAATTGCAGTCATTGAAATATCTTGAATTTAGTGAAAAAAATGACATATAGTACTACATTTATTTTCTACAAGGAATCAATGTTGGGATGCTATTCACATTCCTTCCTTGGAGAGATTCATCATTCCATATGTCATATATAGAAGATACAAAAGTAAATATATAACACTAACAATCTTAGTAACACCAACATTACTTGTGATTCACAAACTATATTATACCTAGAAATAAGGTTGCACAATTGCTTAATTTAAGCACTCAATGGTTGAAGAGAAATTACAGTTACAAATGTTATATTCCATTGATGGAGGAGCTTAAAGGTAAGCAACCCAACACTTGGATGGCACGTAATGATTGTGGGTTTATGAATAATTTTTAACTCTTTAGAGCCCTATTTTGATCGCATATGAGTAGTCAAGAGTGTGCGAGATAGAGATACTTGCAATTTTTGTAAAATAATTGTAGTCAAATGGGGAAATTGATATATCATAACGAATTTGTTAAAATTAAAGGCATAATAGATGGAAAACAATATGTTTGTGGTATATATATACCTTTTCCCCAAGTTTGAAAGGAGATGCTTCTTTGTAGGGGCGACTACTGCACCTGAATGCATCCCCAAGTCCATACTAACAAAATCAAGACATCTATTATATCAAAAAATGAGTAAATATTATACTACAGTTTGATTCCTACAATATGTGACAATGTTGATTGTTTGGAATATAAAATAAGGAAATTATATTATATTATACACCACAGATCCCAACAATCGAGATTTATTTGAAGATGGAAACTTAAGTTTTGATTAAAAACACAGATGTGTATATTGAGAGAGAGAGACCTAAAGGAAGTTTTCTCAATCATGATTTTAATAGATATCAACACAACATTCAATAAAAGAACAATTGTACTTGTAAAAAACAACTAAAAGCACAAACTAGAAATACCATAATGGTGAAAAGTTTAAAACATGGATGTCAAATACTTCTTCCCAAGAAAGAAATGAAATAAGAGAAAAATAATAAAAAGAAATAGTATACATTTCCACATGCAGATTGTATGCTATTCAATTGTTCTGCAGTCAGGCCCAACTTCATCTGTTTCTCTTCCAAATCAGGTTGGCCACAGGTACAATTTTTGCAGGGTTTTCTTTTCGTATTAACTTCACAATCACTTTGGCTACACAACAAAACAATATAAAAAATATTGATTAAAAGAATATATGGGAAAAATGACCATGCCAATCAATTTTGTAACATTATTAAAGAGGATTCTATCATATTTTTTCCTTTCTAATGAGTAAACTGCAAACCAAAACTAATAACCACAAGCCCCTGTTACTAACCATTCCTTTCCAATGGATAAACTACAAATCAAAATTAATAACCATGAGCCCTTGTTACTAACCAGAGGGAAATGAAGGCCTTTTCAAGTCCTCTTTAGAAAGAAGGCTTTATTCATCAATGAGATCCTCCAAATCATCATTCATTTCTAGCTTTACACCCAACAGATCAGATTTAGGAAAACTCTCTTCTTTCTACATAAACTTTATTTTTAGAGAAAACGATGATCCAGTTTCCCAAGCGTACAGTATGTGCTCTCAACTGCATATGAGAATGCATGAAAGTGAACAACCATAAAAAGTATGCCTATATATCACAAATTCCAATTACACACGAAATCATGCAAATATATTCTGGATCTATTTGTTCCAATATTTGTCTTAATAACAAGAAAAACTCATAAATGAAATAGAGTACCAAACATACCGCAAATATCTCAAAGCCATTCGATGAGTATATTCCTTCCACATAAGTAACAACCTTTGGTCTTACAAAGCCTGCTAGCAAAAGGCTATGCTCCAAGTCAGTATGAATCTTTACTATTCCCTGCTAAAAATAATCATGAGCATACCTAAAATAAAATAATGTAAAAAAAAGGGGGAAAAGAGGTCATATTCCAGGTCATGAATTTTTTTCGCTTTCTTTAGATCATGAAAGAGCTTTAATGAGATTTTGTAGAAAAATCTTAAATATTGTGTTTTAATTTTGAAAACACATTCAATTTAGATCTAGAAAATATTCCATAATTATGAAGAATTTGCATTCTCAAATAGTTAGCTTTTATTGTTTACCCCCGTAAATAATGGACTTCTCTAAACAAAATCATGAAAATCATGATCAAATGAACTAGGATGATAAAAAATTGTAAGCAGTTAATGCATACCCCTCTAGGGCACGACTACAATATAGGTGCTTAATAAACACAAGGTTATGTATAAGCCCTAAACTTTGTCATGTCAAAATAACCAAATGAAAGGAGTTGAATGCAAACCTTTTGTCTAAGAAATGTGTTTCTAGGATCAAAATTTCATGTATAGATGTGGCCATAAGTCATGACCTACAAATTTTTAATATAAAATGATAATCATTCACTAATGAAATGGTTGTGTGAAGTTTCTTACATCTTCCATAGAGACAAGAGTCTATATGAATACAACACCACCTAGTTTCAGAACACTTGCCAATTCCATGACCTAGTTCTGATTATGAAATTCACATTTCTTCGAGAGGAAAACTACCATATCTAGCGACAAGGAACTCAAGTTCCACTCTACAAACCAAACATACAAGAGAAATCAAAATATACAAAAACTAAGAGTACATGAATAATAGCTCATGTGTAAAATATTCATAGACCGTGATGAAAAAAATCACTGTGTCCAGGCAGTAAGGGAAACCCTTAGTAGAATAATGTCAGAGATGAGTAAGCCTCCTGAGGAATCTCTAATGAATTTGGAGCCCAAAATGTCCCTCTAAAAAAATGACCATCACAAATTTAAGAAAACCTAAATGTCTCGCTTGTAGCTTTTGGAACATTGTTTGTCAAGCAGTGGTGGAACAAGCATCGTGGTGCTACCCCACAACTACAACATTTGGAAACATGGGTTCTTTCATAACTGGTGAAAACTTCCTCTATAGAGAATTGTTTAGAAATTAGATCAATTTACTGTTTTGGACCTTTTGGTTTTCATATTTCAGTGTGTAGGTAGCCTATTTTGTAAACATAGCTACTTGGTCATTTTAATGATGATGATTGCTAGATAACCTATTTCATTCCATAAGTTAATGGTCTACTTTATATTATATGACTTAAAAAATTGTATATTCATTTGGAATTTATAGAATCTAGTTTCTATATAGTTGATTCTCAAATAATTAATAATTAATGTACTACCTATGCCATTTCGCTCTTGATTAATGTAAAAATATGCATGTTTTTGTATATCCTGCAAATAATTTGGCATTTCATATGTTTATACACACACACACACACACACACACACACACACACACACACACACACACACACACACACACACACACACACACACACACACACACACACATACACTTCACTTCCAAATATTTTTGGAAAATGACACTTCAAACGCTTCGCTTCTCAAAAACACTTTCGCTTTGCTTGTGCTTCGCCCAACATTGTTCTAGATTATAGCATATAGAGTGCCAAACATATATCTCATAGAGTCGTATGTGAAACAAAATACCTCGTAAGGATCAGGAAGACTCCAAAGAACAATATGAGTACAGTGTAAATCAATTTTCCTGTACTAGAAACCGCAATCCTCCAATTACATTTTGAGTTCTTTGAAGCAAAGGAGGAAGGATTTGATCCTATTGAAAACCTGTGTCTCCATGTTCATCAAATAAATTGCAATCTTCATCAAGGTAGTCTCATTAGATTGGAAAAAAATTATTAAACATATCTCCAGCCTCCATGGGAGATCCCAATTTCTAAATATGGAATTGCAACACATTCAACACATGGATGCCAATTAGATCTTGGGATTCATAAAAACTGTTCAACTATTCCTCCATTTTCTCATCATCTTTGGGTTCATTCTCAGCCCACAGTTCTGGAGCACATCCTCCATTCTTCTACAAGTTTCACTTGTGAGAATGGAGCTAGGGTTTATGGCCCCATGAAAAATCTGGGCAAAAATTGCTAGTGAAGAGTAAGGGCCAAGTGGGCACACAAGGCCACTAGGCTTTGTATTGACAGTGAGTGGGTGTTCCTTTAATGCACTCTGTGCGAAAAGGTCACTGGTTCAAATTCCCCATGGGTGTTTATCCCACTCACTAAAAAAAAAGAAGAAGTGGGCACACAAGGTGCAGGTGAGAACAACAACAAAACACTCTTTTGTTACTTGGAAAAATACCACTCCCATCCATTCCCTCAATCAAGAGAAAAAACAAGTCAAAATTTTATTGATTTTACAACAGAAAATAAATAATCCCCACTCAAACAAATACCAAATACATAACTCAAAACCTAAAATGATTTGACAGACGAGGCAGCTGGGAAAACACAACCTTGCTGTAGAAACATGCCACACACCGAATAAAAAAACACTGCGCAGTAATAACCATGTTGATTAAAAATTACACATTCCTTACTGCTATATTCACAGGTCTGTATTAAGGGCAGGCTCAGAGTTGGCCACAATCTATCGAAATTGGCTGCAATTTTAGGCTATAAACAAGACAATAGCAGTTGGTGGCTACATGTGTACTGAAAATTTAAAAATTAAAACAAGCACTAAAGAAGACAGTGCCTTCGAACAAGGAGGATCTAATTGAAAAGACTACTGTAATCCTTAAAATTCAACATAAAACAAGGAATACCTTAAACATATTGTTACAACCCAGAAAATTCATGAAAAAAGGCATATGTGAAAAATAGACTGCTGCAACACAGAAACCCATAAAACCATTTATGGATAGAAGGTTGAAGGTTCCCTTTGGAGCCCTTACCTCAAATTAACCAAGAAAAAAAATACCAGCATTGCAAAGATCTAAAATATGTGCATAGAAGCCCTTACCTCAAATTAGCCAAGAAAAAAAAATACCAACATTGCAAAGATCTAAAATATGTGCATAGAAGTCCAAGGGGTTAGCTCAATTGGTTGTCTCTAGTGTCGTTGGGCACTTGTCAAGTTCCATACCAGCAGGTGCCAAATCAAACTGCTGCAATCAGGTTTTCCCGCTAGGTTTTCCTTAGAAAAAAGGAAATATGAGCATAAAAATTTCCTTATGGAAGAACCATGGTTAATAAAAGTTTTAACCTGACCTCAAAGAACACAATACCAATCTTAGAATGGAAGCCTCCTTTTCCATATCGGTTCTCTAGGAGATAAAAAATGCTTCACGACTCATCAGAAGATGAAGACAATTAAACCCCATAGCAAGCTTGAGTACAAGCAGTCAAGGCTCTGAAGACTCAATCCATGAGTGTCAATACTATGTTTTTGTGCCTTATTAAAGCCTCACTATTGCCATGATAAAATTCCTTACAACATTTTGATGACTTTTGTTGTGGATAAAATTACATATGGATTAAGATGGTTTTGTTGTATAATGGCTTGTAGATTTTATAATTTGCATCATGCAAGATTAGAAGAAAAGATGAATCTAATGTACTAGTGTATTTTTGTCACAATGTTACCTATTAAAATTCTTAATTCAGGGGAATCATTTTCTTGAAGCTACATGAAAGCCTCTGAAAGAATTTCCTTGTCAGTTTTTAGCTAACAATATTTAAGTTTACATGTCTTCTATGGATAATATAAGGTCATGATTGATAGATTCTTGTATTCATGCTATGATAATGTGTAGAATAGAAGGGTCTCAAATGAATATGCAACTTCATGCACAAGTTGTTGGGAGAGGAGATACCTTTGGAGTCATAAACCTTAATTGTAAACTGCATCTATATTTCAACCGGGAACCCTTATTCAGTAGAAGATAAGGTATTCTAAGTAGGATTGGTAGGTAACAAGAGTTAAGGAATCAAATGAACAATGAAAAGCATCAAGTAAGGGTAGTCAATGCAAAATATAGAGTATATATTTCTTTTGACGTATAACCATGAAATTCTAATACTAGGTACACTGGCACTACAATAGTTCTATCACATTTGGCATCCAATTTCTATTTATTATTTACATGACACGTTATTCTTCTTTAAAGAATATCACAAGAAACATCATAGTTTTTTCCAATGACAACAATGAAATTCTAATAATAGGCACACTGGCACTGCATTAGTTCTATCACATTTGACATCCAATTTATATTTAGTATTTACATGACACATTACTCTCCTTAAAGAAGATCACAAGAAACATCATAGTTTTTTCCAATGACAGCAATGTCAACCCAACCTAAAATTTCTATATTTTCATTTCATCTATCTCATTTTCTCTATTACAAGAGTGCTCTTGTAAAAATCCATAAGGAAAGTGCAATTCTCTCTAATCAACAAATATTTCAAATGAATCTGTTAGGCCTCTATAATTCTAGCAGATTGGTAAGACTAAAGCTACAGAGACAACATTATGAACCACTTTGGGATTCTAGGATCTAGCCCTCCTGAATCCAGAGAGGGATCTCTCTATAAGTGTAACTATTGATTTTTCTTTAAGGTTTTGAGTGTGATATTAGGCTAGTTATTAAGAACAAGGGTTTTTTGTTTGTTTGGATGGTTGAGCATGATTTTTAATTGAGTGGAAAGTCCTAAAATGAAATAGTTTCAAAGGGATGAAGGTGTGAACAATCAGAACAAGATTTAGCTGATAAGATAGATATGAAACAACACTTAATCCATTGGGCTATGGAGTTATAAAAGGGTTTAATTGTGAAACAATTTCAAGAGTGATCCAAGGGGCAAGTCATCTATATCGAAAGATCCTTTAGATTAAATGATGGATGGAATATTAAAAGTGTTGAGAAGGTGGAAAAAGCCAATAATTTCAACAAGGATTTATCAACTTTCCAAACAAGAAAAGCCTTTTAAGCAACTGTTTAAAAGCAACCAAAGGACAGGGCTAACCATAAAATTCTTTGGACAAGCTCGTATAAAAGCTAACTTATCAGACAAACAATCTAGCAATCCACATGACTACTTTCAGAAGGGATGAGAATAGATAAGAAAACAAAGTGCAGCTTAAGATCAAGCAAGATATATTAAAATCTAAGCCTGCTTCAACATACTCCTGGGGAAACCTTCAAAACAACCTTTGGAGAAAGAAACTAGAAGACAGGGCAAACCATAAAATTTTCCAGTCTAAATCTACTCAGCATATAATGAAAACATCATTCAAGAACTTCCTTTCAAGCTTTGCACATCAAGACAGGGACAAACCAAGATTCCTTGATAATGTTTACACTTAAATTAAGTCATTCTTAAAAACACAATTGGAGGAAAACGTAAAGATAAAGCTTATCATTCAGAGAAGGGTACTGTAAATAGTAAATCCTAACTCTATGCTTTATGTTCTTTATTAGAGAAAAGTGAACAAAATGGCATACATGAAAGGAAAACAATAACATAATAAGAAGTACTTCACCAATGATATAGACTAGGATCCCAAAAACCAGCTTGTATATTGATGTCAATCCAGTTACATATTTCAAGTCCAGTGTTTCGATACAACAATCATCTTCTCTTCTTAGCCTAACTTCTTTGATCACAAACAGAGCTTCAGGAGCCTCTGAAAACTATTTACATGTAGAAGGTTTCGAGCACAAGTATTACATCAAAGTTCAACAACCAACCCTTACAATGTACTCCTCAATGGGATTTTATAAGAAAATGAGGAGGTGGAAGAGTTTCTAGGGTTAAAGTATTATTAATTCCACAATTAATTCAATCCCTAGCCTTGAAAACTATGCAAGGCATAAGGCAGGAATGAATTCTATCTATATCTCTGTTTCATAACTCTGTTCTGCTTTATGAGGCTTAATGGATGAGAAAATTGACTTTAGGGCTGTTTCTTATCTTTATACTAACTTTGTTGACAGTTAGTAATAAGTTTCATTGATTTGAAATAATTGTTCAGCTGTCTTTAAACAAATATCTTTGAAATAGGCAATAACTATGCCTTTGTTGATTTCTTTGAGGCTGCAGGTGGCTTTTGGTAGTTGGAGAGAATTCAATTAGCCTCTGATGTGGAAGTGGAGGCTTCTTAGATTAATAGATTTGATTGTTTTTCCCTAAAACACTGTTAATTTGCTTTTGATCTGTGTTTTAGGTCTGATTAGGCTTAATTTCTATCTTCTGGTCTTCACGCTGTCTTTAACTATGTGGATTAGGCCTTTGATAGTTGAATTTATGCCTTAATCCCTAAAAACTATGATAAAACCTTTAATTCTTCATCTCTGCTATGATTGCATACTTTGACACTGATACTCATTGTATAATTAAGGTTCACTGTGTTTTTGTTGTTTTTGCAGGTGCGCAGAGGGCTTTACGACTTCACAAATGATCATGAGGCATGGAGAAATCATCGTTGGAACCTTGCAAATTTCCTTTTCAAGTGAATAATTGGCTTAGGGATCGTCATCCCTGGCCATTCATTTCTTTTTAAAATAATGGAAAGAACCTTAAAAACCTGCAAAAAACAAACAAAGTTGTGAAAAATTCGGTGAAAATAGGTTTAGATAGCTTCTGGGCACGAGATTAAATCGTGACCGTTGGATGAAATCAACCAACGGTCGAGATTGCTTGCTGGGGTCAAAAAACGGAGGCGGTTGGATGAATGGGGGTCAGATTAAGTCCAGGCCGTTCATCTGGGTTGATCAATGGCTAAGATCAATCGGGAGTTTTATGATGCGGAGGGGAAAAGCTATAGTGGAAAGGAGGAAAATATAGGAAAAAGGGAAAAAGTCTTTGCGGAAGCGAAAAATGGCGCTAAATGAAGTTTGGGGTCGCAGAGAGAATAAAAGCCACTGATCTAGGATGATCAACAGTCGGGATTCCTTGAACGAAGTGCTTGGGGGTTTGGATGATGGGCAAATGAATGGGAGAAGGATTTAATCAGAACCGTCGATCTAGATAAATGAACGGTGGAGAAAACTCAATAAAACGCCCAGGAGATAAAACAAAGGGAAAATACTTGGAGGTAAAACATAATCAGAGCCGTTGGATGGAAACAATGGATGGCAGAGATTAAAAGGTGAAAAATTTAATACGGTGGGGAAAAGGTGGTTTCAGCTGAAAAAATCGCTGGTTTCGCGCTGCTCCAAGGTGGTTTTAGAATTTTTCCAAAACAACGCGATATGGGTCTATGCTTGACACATGTCCTTTAAAAACCGTCCATATCACGTAATTTTTTGGCATTAAATTTCAGGCTCGAAATCACGTGATATGGAGTTTCAGTCATTGGATGAAAGGCAGAGAGATCCAACGATGGGAATGAGAGCGCGATGGATAGGCAGGGTCAAGGGCGGTTTAGATCTGGACCGTCAGATATTGGGAATGGACGGTGGAGATCTGTAGTTGAGGCAGAAGGTTTTAGAAAGGGGAAAAAGTTATGTGGTGTGAGAAATAAATCCTGGCCGTCAGATGTATGAAATGGACGGCGGGGATTTGATCTGGGGGCAGTGAAAAAATGAAAGGCAGGGGATCGGGCAGATATCGGGTGCAATGTGGGCCATTGATCTGCAAAGATCAATAGTGGATCTTCATCAAGGAATTACACTATCGAGTTTATGAAAAAACAATAAAGGAAAGTCTGGTTTAATCTAGACTGTTAGATTTTTGGAATGGACGACCTAGATTTGAACGCAGGATGACAAATTAGAGGAGGAAAGGGGAAGACACAAAGGGAATTTTGTGATGTGATGTAATGCTATCCATCAGATCTAGGAATCAGATCGACGGTTGAGAGTTAATCAGAGGGACAAACGTGAAGAATTATGGGCGGAGTTGCGACGAGATCTTAGCCGTCGGTTCTTGTGGATTCGACGGCTAAGATTTAATCAAGAAGAATGGCATCGAAGGAGGCCAAGGGAAAAGAACAAAGGGAATTTGCGATGCAATTGTGGATTGACCATTGGATTGGATGGATGATGGATAGGTGGGGTTTGATCGCATCAAAAATTTGAAGGACATGAAGAAAAGGGAGGAACCGAAGCGGACGTGCGATGCGATGAGCCTCTGGCCATTGATCAGTTTAGATCTACGACTGATATTTGCTGCAACTTTGAACTATCGGGTTTTATTTGAAACATAAGGTAATTCGGGTTTTTATGAAATAACAAAGGAAAATAAGGTCTTGAAGGGGTTCGGAGAGGATTTTAGGCCCTTTAAGCGCCCGGTTGCGGGGCTAAAGGTCCTATGAAGTGGAGGGTTATGAAAGTTAAGCCCTCGAGGGCTAAAAATTTTTATAGTGAAAAAGACTATTTTTTGGCTTAAAAACAGAGTTTTTAAGGGAAATTGAGGGTTCCGGTAGAGGAAAGAAGGCTTTTTAAAACAAATGGAAGGAGACCAAATGATTTTAAAGGGTGTTTGGAAGATTTTGAAGGTTAAATGAAGGCTTATGGAAGGATTTTAATGGAGGAAAAGGGATGAAAATGGGTTGTTTTATGAAAGGAGGGGTAAAATGAGGGGAAAAAAAGGATTTTAAGTAGTCCTGTCTTTAGGCAAACAACAGATTTTTCAGGTTTATAAGGGAAACAACAGTGAAGATTAACTAAGGATTAGTTAACTTCATAAGACTTTAAGAACTAGCAATTTGGTCATAAAATTATTTCTTAAAGGCTTAAAAAATGATCTGGCCACCATTTAATATGACAAATTTTTATAGGTGGCTAACAGAATCATCAGCAAAGGGAGTCGCAAATGGATCTATTACTATTAGTTTATGCTGGCCTTGGAAGTTAATGCAATTTCTCAGCCTTTTAAAGATTTTAGTACAAAGTCCGTAGAAAATTTCAGTACATCTATTTAAAGATTAAGTCTCATATTTTGATAATTTATGCAGTTAATAAGAATGTGCATTTTATTAAAATAGAGAAACAAGAGAATTATTCAAAAACAACAATGGATCTAGAAATCTGACCTTTACTCAAAGCACCATAATTCTCTTCAGCAACCACACGCGAAGCACCCACCTGACAAATGCATGAACTGCCAAATTATTTTTCAAACACTTTCATATTACCTATGGCTATGGTAAATGCTCATTATGATTAATTCCATGCCAACAAGAGAATCAAACATTCAGAAAGACATCCATACAAAGGAAAAATGCACATTTACACTTAAAGAGACTCAAATATTTCCTATAACATATGTCATGCAAGTAAAGGTGAATACAGTTCCAATTTTGAGAAACCAATCAACTGTTCGATTGAGAAAGATATTGCCCATGTCAATCATCACACCCACAGTAGGCGAGTGAACACTACCAGACTTTCTTCCATGACGAATTTTGTCAGGTTCTCTGCCAGCACAGAGAAACAAATGATCAGTGCATCAAATTTCCCAAAATGAATTTTGGAACACAGACAATAAAATTCTACTCCCTTATGAAATATACCAACAAATTAAACTGATCCATTAGCTAAACTGGAAACAAATTACATAGCTTGCATGAGATTCCTATTTGACAGTGACAAACACTCCCATATTTCAGGGGAGAGTGGCCAATATCCCCTACATACCCCGTGATAGTTGGATAATTTGGTTTATCAGAATACATTGCAATGGAGAAATAATTAGAGGCATAATTATTGAAACATTTCATGGTAGGGAGCTCCATGGAACCAAAGACAATCCCATCTGACCTCAATCGAGGCTTGTGCCAACTTGGTGAACTAGACAAAAACAATAATGGAACCTAGGTGGTTGATGGTTCCACACTCACCTCACTAGTTAACTATGCCCTCACTGGCGCTCGAGATTTGTCTCAGAGTAGTACAACAGCAAAGACTGCATATCCCAACCTCTAAAACTGCTATAACCATACCCATCCCCATTCCTGTAAACTATGGTAGCTATGCTCCTTACCAATGTTCCACACACACATTATATGGGAACTGATTCTAATGGCTAGTCGGTGCAATATCTGAAGTACACATTGTGGGTTCAAACCCCTCAAAGTGACCCAATGCATTCCAACATACTAAACACAACAAAAAACAACATTTCAAACTTACTATAAATGAAGTAGGGCTTGATTGTATGAGGATCTCACTCAATCAACAAACCCTCCTCTCAGGCATGACACCTTCAAAATACAACAATGAGAAATGCGATCTACTATTTCTAAAAGTACCAGATAGGCACAGCTACATCGACACCGAATTAGTGAAAATAGAAGTGGGTTTCGAACATGCGACCAAAATAAACAAAACTCTGGAAATTTGCAGCATATTTCAAGCACATTCATTGAGAATTTTAAAAGGTAAAGTCCACTCCATACCAAACAATGCGAAGCCTTTCAAATTTGAATATATGAAAATAATGTCAAGCCTTTCGAATATAAACTTATGAAAAAAGAAAATCGTGCATACCCCGAAGTGGAGTAATCCAGAAGTAAGAAGACCTACAAGGGAGGGAAGTAAAAATATGATCTCCCTTTCCAAACCCTAACTTGTTGTAATGCGAATCCCGCTCTCCCTTGCCAAACCACAACTTGCTGCTAATCCCTAATGCGAATGCAATCCCTCATGCAAATGCAACCCCAACTTGCTTCTAATCCCTCATGAAAATGCAATCCCTCATGCGAATGCAACCCGATCTTGCTACTAATCCCATATGTGAATGCAATCCCTCATGCGAATGTAACCCCAATGTGCTGCTAATCCCTCATGCAAAAAATGATCCCTCATGCATGCGCTCTCCCTTGCCAAACCCTCAAAACAAGGCCGCTTGGCCCAAAAAATCAAAAAACAATACCTTAAATTATTTATATTTCCTATATAATAAAAAAAAACCCCACTAACCCTTAGTTATATAGCCAATATAATGTTTTGGGTTTTTAAACTTTTTTTTACCCCAATATGAATGCACGTGATATAATATTGGTTTGTCAGTGACGTCCCCATGGCTTGAACCCCCTATAGGAGAGCCTTATGAATATTTAGAGGATCCTATTGGTGAAGAAGAAGATGACCTTGTTTCAACTAAGGGACCTGCTTCACCTATCTTAACCATGCCTGGGATCCAGAGAGCCTTTCCCATAAGAGAGGTAGATGGGGAAACTAATATGAAGAACATTAGCCCCTCAACTCTTCCACACTTTCATGGACTTACCTCTGAGGAACCTGACACATTCATGTTTGAATTTGTTGTTGTTTGTAGGACTTATGACTACACCTCTAATGATCAGAAGTTGAAGCTCTTCCCATCCACCCTTAAGGATGCAGCCTTGCACTGCTTCATGGGTTTGCCTAGGGATAGCATCACTACCTGGGCACATATGGAAGAGACCTTCAGCAACAAATACAAAGACTACTATAGGTCCAAGGAAACTAAGGATGAGATATTTAGGATGACTCTAGTGCCGGATGAATCCTTATAGGACTATGAAGAAAGGTTTCAATTAAACTATATGAGAGCCATATGTACTCTTGATCCTGACTCAAACTCATACTTCTTCAAGGGATCAGAGAAGAGAAGAAATCCTGAATATGCTATCGGGAGGAGATATCTACCAACAACCCTATGAAGCAATCAAAAATGTCTTCCAAAGCCATTCTAGGGCGTTTAGGAAGAAGGGTAGAGCTAGCCAAAGTACATCTAATACTCCTCCCTCTTCCACCTTCATAAAACATGAGATTGGAACCATGTTAGAGGACTTCAAGAGTGGCATGCTGCACACCTTTGCTTTGAAAATGGACAAAATGCAGGTAAAAAGGAAGCAAGAGGAAGTAGAGAGAGCCTTGGCCATATTTTTTCCTAGATGTACCAGGAAACACCCAAGAAATGAATGCCCACTGAATGTGATAGAGGTTTTCTTAGTCTGTGAGGAGAATCATGCCACATAAAAGTGTCCCTCCTTACTTGGAATTAAAGCTATATATCAAGGTGAGGAAGCAATGCTAGTGAAACTCTATTTCATCAACCAAAGAAGGCCTCAAGGCCCTCGGTCATATCAACAAGGTATGTAAGGTGCACCTTATTGTAATATTCCTATTTAGGAAAATCAACAATATAGGCACCAAAAATGAATTATTCAGAAAATTACACTATAAAAATAAATAAAAGCCCATGGATCCATTATTTTATGTATTACAATATCCAAATATACAATGGGATCAGAAACAAATCATTCTAGCTTAGTTAAACATGCCTCCGAAGCCCAGAACAACCCAAAAACACTACAACCCCATGATTACTGCAACACAAAAATTCTAAAGAATGTGACAACGTATTTTAATGATGGTTTCTACTACAAAAATAGAGAAAAAAATGGATCTGCTAATATATTACTCAAAAGAGCTGAAAAATGGAGATCTAGTCTCTTTTACACAATCCCAAGATCACCCGGCAAGGGTTTCTTGAAAGGCATGAGATACAAAAAGTATAAACTACAGATCTGTGGCTGAATCAAGCTGTCTTACTGAAGCTTAGCATAAATATGGCTGAAAAGACAAATAAATGGATGTAACTTCTCCTTACTATCTTTCTGGGTGAAACACTGATCCTTCCACTAGGAAACTAGCTCATAAACAAGGCTTTTGACCCTTCCACTGCAACACCATGAAAAATAACGCAGTTCCTCAAGGAGACTGTGCTGTGGTTGTAGGTGACTACTTGGCCCAATGTCGGATGGTGGAAGTGAATCTCAGAATACTCCTCTAAGATTTCTTCACCAAGTACTCCAAGGAAGAGTGTGGAATTCCCGCATGAGAATACCCTTGTACTAAATAGTACAACACACCCAGCTAAATAGCTGAAGCATGCAATAAGTCATAAGAATCAAACATAAAAAATATTATGAATGACTCTCATGGTTTCCATCCCTTCCCTTATATCCTTGGTGAGCTTCCTCACTCTTGGCCCCACTCATTTATGAGGTTACTTCCATGCAAAGACTCCTCCTCCAAAACTAGGCTGTCCCCACTAGCTCCACTCTCTCTTTGGCAGCGCTGTTGATTTGGTCAACCTTGATCTAGTCCACATGCATTGCTCCCTTTCACACCCATGGTGGCTTTATTTTTGCTATCTAAACTGATCCACATTCACACTGGAAGTGTTTTATTCCTACTAAAGATTTTTAAGGGTCTCTTTACCCCATTTATTCTTCTAGACTGAAAATAGAAGTAACATATAATATTCCAAATAGCTAAAAGCTAATTGGGAATATTACAGTCCCACCCTTCCAAAATTTTCTTGTACTCAAGCAACAGTAAATAAGGATGCTACAAAATCTTCTCTCCTTCCCAAGTGGCATCCTCATTAGGAAGATTCCTCCATCGAATCAGATATTCTTTGATCATCCTACACTGTAGCTACCTCTCCCGAGTATCCAAGATAGCCTATGGTTGTAAAAATAGATGTCCCTCATCATCAATAGGTGGGAGATCCATAGTGGTAACCACATGTTGTCCAATGGCCTTCTTGAGGCATGAGACATGAAAAATGTTATGGATATTGCTCCCAACAGGAAGCTCTAACTCATATGCTACTTCTCCAACACGACGGATCACCCTGTATGGTCCATAGAAATGAGGTTTGAGCTTCTCAACTCCTTTATCCTTGAGTGTAGATTGTCTATATGGATTAAGACAAAGATAGACCAAATCATCTACCTCAAACTGCCTCTCTATTTGACCATGATCTGCATACACTTTCTATTGGTTTTGTGATGTATCAATGCTATCTTTGAGGGCATGGAGTATATCCTAACTCTCTTGAATCCATTCCTTTTCTCTAGGATATTTTCTTGCCCTAAACATCACATTATAAAATGAAAGTGCATCATACCCATAAAGGGCTCGAAATGGGGTCATGGCAATGGACATATGAAAAGTTATGTCGTAGCAATACTCCCCCAAATGGAGCCAACGCAGCCATGCTCTCTGCTGCCTTAAAACATAGTTCCGTAAGTAGCCTTCCAACCACTTTTTCACTATTTTAGTTTGTCCATCAATTTGTAGGTGATAGCTGGTACTTGGTGTCAATTCAGTACCCACTAACCGAAAAAGCTCTTGCCAAAATCCACCCATGAAGCGGCTATCCCGATCACTGACTATGGTCTTTGGAAGACCATGGAGTCCAAACACATCCCTGAAGAAAAGCTTGGCCACCTGTGAAGTAGTATATTGTGAAAAAATAGCAAAGAAATTTGAATAATTTTTTTAGTCAATCAACAACTACAAAGATACAATCCTTACCCTGAACTGTAGGTAAACCAGTGATGAAATCCATGGAAATACTCTCCCATTTCCCATCTGGAATAGGGCGTGGCTGCAATAATCTTGCAATATGGTTGTGTTCTCCTTTGTTTTTCTGGAAAACTACGCACTCCTTGATGTGTTGGAGTACATCCTCCTTGAGACCCTTCCATGAGAATCTCTCCCAAATAGCCCGATATGTCTTGGTGAATACTTGATGCCCTGCAAGTGGGGAATCATATGATGCCTGCAAAATCTTCTTCTTGAGCTTAGAATCTTGAGCCAAGAAGACCTGATATCAGTAATAGATGACCTCACCCATTACTTTATACCTCTCATCAGTCACCAATCCATCTAGGATCTCACATGCAAAGTGGTCTTTGGAGTATTCTACTAACAATTGAGCCTTCCAATCTGCATCCATGCTCATTAAGGACAGTGATGCTGGCCTCCTAGGTAGAGAATTTGCCACTACATTACTCTTCACTTTGACATATTCTATGTCAAAGTCATATGCTTGGATCTTACTCACCCATTTCTGCTGCCTCTCCTGAAGTTGCTTCTGCTCAAGAAATAATATGAGACTATTATGATCAGTCTTCACTCGGAATCTATTTCCCACCAAATATTGCTAGAACTTGGCTAAAGCATGAATAATAGCCAACATATTCTTATCATATATGGGGTATAGTCTCTCAAGTGGCAGCAAATTCTGACTTTCAAAAGCTATGGGGTGTCCCCCTTGCATCAATACTACTCCAATGCCTTCTCCTGAAGCATCACATTCCAACACAAAGGGTTGGGTAAAATCAGGTAGGACCAATACTGGGAAGCTACTCATCACCCCGTTAAGCTTATCAAAAGCTCACTGCGATGTGGTTGTCCAACTGAAAGCTCCCTTCTTTTTTAAATCTGTAAGTGGTTCTGCTAGTTGAGAGAACCCTTTTACAAACTTCCAGTAATAGGTACAGATGCCTACAAACCCCCAAAGTTATGTGACATTCTTTGATTCGAGCCAATATCTAATAGGACGAATCTTCTCTTCATGGAATCTTACCCATCTACTCCAATGATGTGGCCCAAGTAAAGCAACTCTATGAGCCTAAACTCACACTTAGAGAGCTTAGCATAGAATTTCTGCTCAATAATGCGCAATACTGCCTCAATATGTTGCAAATGCTCCTCCCATGTGCAAATATAAATAAGAATTTCATCAAAAAAGACCAATACAAACTTCCTTAAGTGACCATGGAAGATGTGGTTCATGCAAGATTGGAATGTTTCTGGAGAATTGGTTAGGCAAAAAGGCATGACCAAAAACTCAAAATGTCCATAGTGACATTAGAATGTTGTCTTGGGGATGTCTTGATCCCTCACTTTGATTTGATGATACCTAGATCTCAAATCAATCTTGGAAAAATACTTGGACCCTCTTAGTTCATCCATCAATTCATCGATCCTGGGAATTGGGTATCGGTTCTTCATGGTCTTCTTCGTCAAAGCTCTATAATCAATGCACATTCTCAATATGCCATCTTTCTTCTTCACCAAGACCACAAAAGAGGCAAAAGGACTAGTGCTAGGCTGAATATGTACTAAAGCCAAAAGCTCCTGAATGGCCTTTTCAATCTCATCTCTATAGGCTTTGGGATGCCTATAGGGTGTGGTGATCACTGCTTGGATCCCTTGTTCCAACTCAATAGTGTGCTCAGAACCTCAATCAAGAGGTCTCCTAGGTGGAATATCTCCAAATACTATAGACTAACGGTCCAAAATATATTGTACATATGGATGTACTAATGAATCCTTGCTTCTGGATTCTGAAAAATACAGTTCTATGGCCCATTATATGTCCCCTCTGCTCAAATATGCTTCCATCCCGTGGGCTGAGACAATCTGGGGTGGATAGGTGTGTATGCCTTTGATTTTTTGATGTTTACCACCCGCCTTTTCTGTCCATTCCATCTCTAAGGTTTCCCAATCAGTGGTTGCTATAGGGTAAAATGCTTGGGTTGTTGGTTTTATAATATCCCTCTCAAGGCTTTCCGGTGCACAAGGAAGACCATAAGATTAGATGTATAGTTCACAAAGAAGGCATATACATGTTCATATCAACTTAAACAACTTGATGGAATAAGATGAAAGGTTACCTCTTTAATGATCTTGAAGTCTTTTGGAGAGTACTAAGTAGTGAAGCAGGAGTTCTCCTTCACCAGCTCCAAATCTCGACCCTGTGATCAATCAAAGCACCCGTGTAATCTCTACCACAACATACATTTCCTATCAATTAAGTTAATATATGATAAACATTTAAAAAATGCACATCTAAGCCATTCATCTCATGCTATATTAGTAATTGAATAAAAATGACAATATCAACGCATAGAATGGACAAAACAGATACAATTCTATTAATTTGTAAAAAGGAGGATTACAACCGTTGGTTGTACCAAGCCCTCCTTAGCCTTCCAATCTCTCTATATCTCAATGTGGTGATGTCTTGATCAACAAGTTCTCAATGAACCTCTTTGATTTTGACCTTCACACTACAACAATAATGCTCTGCTTCACAAGTATTCAAAACTTTGACAATCCTTCGACCTTGAACCAAGAGCCTTCAGCTCCATTTTATAGGAGATTGAGAAAGCAATCATTGCCTTTCTCCTTTCGCCAGTTCTAAATAGAAAAAACCAAGATGTTTCCTCAACTTCCCATGCTTTCGCCTTCCTTGAGAGTTAAGTTGTTTTTGGCAAGGCCCAATAAGAGATTAGTGCTTTGCAGTTTCTATTTTGTACTGACTCTCTTGTGAGAAAAAGCTGGAAATTCAAATCATTCTCTGTGGGTTTTTCCTATTTCAAACTCAAAACATGGGTAACACTTCCCTCTAGTATAAACAGAGCGTTTCCCTAGCCACTAATGCAGCCTATTCATTGATCAGGTGCGTTATAACACTCTTGTGCTGTTATAGGGGTGTGTTACCTTGGTAGAAGTAGGTTTAGTTTAGGTCTTTGTATTCCTTCCATATTTATCTTCTCCTCTAAGCTGATGAGGAGGTTTTTTGACCTGTAATAGATGCCCCCTAAAGTTTGAGGTCAGAGATGAAGACGATGGCTGAAATACTTTATAATGTGTGTAGTAGAGATAAAGAGATTGAAAGATTGAGGAAAACCTGAAACAACAAAATATGTCAGAAAATATAGCATTTTCCTTGAGTCAGGTATTCCCATGCTCAGTAGTTTAATCAACATGATTTCTCTAGGACAGAGATATGAAGAATCTATCCATCGATAAGCATAATGTGGAAGTGTTTGTCATAACAGGATCAGGCTGAAGAAGCTGTCTCCATAAACAATATCGCAACTTGGGGAAGGGGACATAGCTTTAATGATGTAACCTTTGCCCCAAGGTCTTGACCGCCGCTTCACTTAAACTGCATATTTCTCTACATGTGAATGAAGGAGCTGTCGTCGAACATGTGAGAAATAGTCTGATTACCAGTCGATAATGAAAATTGTTAACAGATGTGAAGGCGGCCACCGATAATGATGATGGTCCCTAAGATGCACAATACAATATAGTGAGTGTGAATAAAAAGAGTTGAAGTCGAACACTCGTAGAATCATTCGATCAGGAGCCAATGATGAAGACTCCTAATCAAACACAAGAGTACCTGCCATTGATGTCTACAAGTATCCAAGTTCTGATGGGTTTCTGGATCAACTTCCTAGATAAGATGTTGAAGTCGATAGGAAGAGATCTGTTGAAAGGTAGGCACTGAGGCGTCCTACATCAGTCAACATGAAACGGAAACCAAATGAATTTTTTTTTGATGGAGATAATGACGAGCAAATGGGGATGTCCGATGAAAAATAATTTATGGCATAATGAGCGGTTTGGTTGATAAGAGGAGCAGTAGATAGCGAGATCTTCTTGAACAATAGAAGGCATCAGAATGTGGTAATGATCCAATGGAATGTACTTGTTTGAGGGTGCAATGTATCCATTTCCCATAATTTCAAATTGAGCTATACACTCCAAGTGACCTCTGAAAATGTGAAAACTTCTTATTTCTTATACAGAGATAGACTGTAGGGGCATTCACTGGACATGTCACCTCTAAAGAGAGGATGAGTTCCAGAGGCTACCTGGACCTCTACAGGCTCTGCCTAAAGAAATAATGAAGTTAACACTTAGAAGTCTTTGACATACACATACTTGAAGTTTGATGTCTTGCGGAATAAGACAAATAACTTTCTGCAGCTGAGTAGGTGATTATGTGTGTATGAAAGTTATGTATATTTGTTTTTTTAACACTTTATATCAGTTTTGTTTAGAATATCATCTTCAGCAAATAAAGACATCAAAATGATAAAGCAGTTCACCCCCTCCTCTGGGCTACATCTGCTGGACCAAGCCTCTCAAACTAGGCTTGTCCTCTTGTATTAAAAATGCTACAAAGGCTAATACAAGAATATGAGTGTCTCGAAAGACAGATCTGACTGTAAATACATAATCAGAAGATAGGAATTAGCTAAACATGCTCTTTCCCAAACACTAAACAGTGAAATTGTACCTGATATAGTACTTTTCCCCAATTGGCCCTGGTGGCTCTTTAGACTTGCATGGAGAATTTCGAGGTGAAGATGACCTCAATTGGTTCTGAAACCTCTGCCATTAGACTCAGAATGTCGAAAATAGCAGAAACAGGCTTTTGAATCACCAAAAATGGATGAACATAGCCCCCAAACAGCTCCGGCACTGAAATGGCCCTGGTGGCCCTGAAAGCTTCCCTGAAGCTAAACAGTGAGAAGAATTCCTCAAAAGGAAAAACGAGCTGTAGAAATGGATTCAGAATGCTGAAAAACTTCAGGAATGACCTTCGTTCCACATTCACTGGCTGCACAATTCCCAATGCAGCTCCCAAACTGATTTGGCCCTAGTGGCTCCTGGAACTTCCACGAAGCCAAATCACCTGCAAAAGGCCTCAGATAGCTGTGAAACCTGTGCCAATGGCTTCAGAAGGTCGAAGAGACCCAAAATAAAAAAAAAATCCGTCTTCAAAGACTTCTCCTAGCAAAAGTTATGCCACATTTACCAAACTGCCAGTTACACCTTGAGAAACTCCACTAATTGTGGAGATACTGTAGATAAGGCCGCCACATGGGGAGGTGGCGCCAAAATGGGCGGAGTCCGCCAATTCACCCGCACGGTTAGTCGTTGGCAATAAGTGTGATGTTATCCACGTTCATATGGGCGAGGTTGAAACCGTTTGCAATGAATGTTAAACGGTTTATATTAAAACACATATCACATAACATATGTGATAACCATTGTTAACCACCGGTGAATAGCGCGCCGATGATGTTAAGTTGTGGTTCCGCGCCGCTGGTTTTATGGGAAGGGGGCTGGCCCTTCGGGGCTGGCCCCCTTTCAGGCCCTACCCAAACCTTCCACACTGTTTTTAAAACTCTTTGCCGCCAACGTAAACAACACAGAGCTGTGGTCCAACGGTAAAATCGCTCGGTTCTTACCCGCCCGACCATGGTTCGAATCCGGCCAACTCCATATAAAAATTTTGAAACGCATTTCCAATTCGACCTTGGGGCCCACGTGGCGGCCTCCAGGCTAGCCACGTGGCGCCTTCTGATTGGCTGCCAAGGAATATTCCCCAGAATATTCTGCAGAATATTCCACGGAATATTCCCTAAATATTCTGTGGAATATTCTTTTTTTAATAAAATTTTCCACAAAGTCAAATTTGGCATTTTTTTATGGAAATTGAGAAATCTTCAAACTTGAATAACTTCTGCATACGGCGACCGTTTTTCGAACCGTTCATGGCGCCGGAATCAGGAAGATGAGCTCTATCCGGTCGTTCAGGTTCAAACTAGTTCTGAGCACCTTCATTTTTGACCATTTTACGACACTTGGTCCTGAGCTCCTGATCACACCTCCCAAATGAGAAGGCTTTTGGTCCCCAAAAGCTTACTGAAATGCTGAGCTGAACTGTAGTACAGCAAATGAGAGAATAACAACATCCTCTTCTCTTCAGCCTCCAAAAATTTCCTTGAATTGCCAACTGTTCACATGGCGAAATTTGCTGAATGAGCCATGTACTTGTGCCGAATCCCGACCAAGTTTTCTTGCCATACCAATCTGCCATACTGAAACCAGCAATGAAACTTGCTAAACTTTGTGCCCTCTTTGCTTTCATGCCTTTCCAACTCATGGAATCTTGCACTGCTTTGCACTGACACTTCGTTCTCTGCACCAAACGACACCAAAAGCATCTTGTGCAACATATGACATCAACAACCAGTTGACAATGAGATGTGCTATACCAATGACACACAAAATCTGAACAAGTGTGCACACAACCGACACAAGTCGATAAACAACAAGATACATCTTTACAAACATGCGTATGTATCATGTACAATGAACTATATACAGTTCGCACATACAACCTCTATGTACATGTGCAACTTCAACTCTTCTTTTCAAATACCCACAAGTACATCATCCCAAAAACATGTGGATGATCAAGAGCTGAACCAAAAGACATTGCTGCAACATAAGTGAGTATCATACTCATCTTTTACACCTCCATGGCGAAATTTTGCAACAACAAAGAAATTCCTTCAACTGAAACTGCTTTTACATGCAATCTTGCATCAACTTTTCAACTGAAATACATGCATACCAATCTGAAATTTACATGTACAAAATGAGTAATGACTTACTGCAATAAGAAGTCCATCCACTTCTCACCAAGCCAATTCCATGGCGACTTTTGCTGCTGCAAATTTTCCTCATGTGAAACTTCTCTTTCCACATCAATAATGGACTCCATAGATCCACTTGCGCCAAACTGTTTGTCCCTTAGCTGCATACGCTTTGGACGATTTGTTGGATGCAAAGTCCAACAATGAGAGACAACATGTCCCTTCTAAATCAAGCAGCCATAAAACACACTATTGGAGTTTGTTTTCCAAAGTTAATCTTGAGGTAAATTGGATAAGGAAAATAGTCTTCAATCCTTTCCAAGACTCAGCTAACAACAACTATCCTTCCAACTCAAGAAAACTCATACATGCAACCATTTTGCACCATAAGGAATGCTCAACCTGAGCTCTGATACCATCTGATCTGAAAATGGAATGTACTTGTTTGAGGGTGCAAGGTATCCATTTCCCATAATTTCAAATTGAGCTATACACTCCAAGTGACCTCTGAAAATGTGAAAACTTCTTATTTCTTATACAGAGATAGACTGTAGGGGCATTCACCGGAAATGTCACCTCTAAAGAGAGAATGAGTTCCAGAGGCTACCTGGCCCTCTACAGGCTCTGCCTAAAGAAATAATGAAGTTAACACTTAGAAGTCTTTGACATACACATACTTGAAGTTTGATGTCTTGCGGAATAAGACAAATAACTTTCTGCAGCTGAGTAGGTGATTATGTGTGTATGAAAGTTATGTATATTTGTTGTTTTAACACTTTATATCAGTTTTGTTTAGCATATCATCTTCAGCAAATAAAGACATCAAAATGATAAAGCAGTTCACCCCCTCCTCTGGGCTACATCTGCTGGACCAAGCCTCTCAAACTAAGCTTGTCCTCTTGTATTAAAAATGCTACAAAGGCTAATACAAGAATAAGAGTGTCTCGAAAGACAGATCTGACTGTAAATACAGAATCAGAAGATAGGAATTAGCTAAACATGCTCTTTCCCAAACACTAAACAGTGAAATTGTACCTGATACAGTACTTTCCCCAATTGGCCCTGGTGGCCCTTTAGACTTGCATGGAGAATTTCGAGGTGAAGATGACCTAAATTGCTTCTGAAACCTCTGTCATTAGACTCAGAAGGTCGAAAATAGCAGAAATAGGCTTTTGAATCACCAAAAATGGATGAACATAGCCCCCAAACAGCTCCATCACTGAAATGGCCCTAGTGGCCCTGAAAGCTTCCCTGAAGCTAAACAGTGAGAAGACTACCTCAAAAGGAAAAACGAGCTGTAGAAATGGATTCAGAATGCTGAAAAACTTCAGGAATGACCTTCGTTCCACATTCACTGGCTGCACAATTCCCAATGCAGCTCCCAAACTGATTTGGCCCTGGTGGCTCCTGGAACTTCCACGAAGCAAAATCACCTGCAAACGACCTCAGATGGCTGTGAAACCTGTGCCAATGGCTTCAGAAGGTCGAAGAGACCCAAAATCAAAAAAAAAATTGTCTTCAAAGACCTCTCCTAGCAAAAGTTATGCCACATTTACTAAACTGCCAGTTTCCCCTTGAGAAACTCCACCAATTGTGGAGAAACTGTGGATAAGGCCGCCAAATAAGGAAAAGGCGCCAAAATGGGCGAAGGCCGCCAAGTGCTCCGAACGGTTAACTGTCTGGCATTAAATGTGGTGGTTTCCGCGTTCATATGCGGCGGGGGTTGCAAACGGTTTCAAATGTTTTGAATTAAAACATATGGTTTATTAATAACACCATATCACATATAACAACTTTATAACCGCCGGTTTAAGCGCGCCGATGGAATATGGCGGTGGTTCTCGGCCCCGGTGCTATGTAGAGGGGGCTGGCCCTTAGGGGCTGGCCCCCTTTCGGGCCCCGCCCAAACTAATACACACAATAAATAATACTCCGTCTGCCACATACAACAAGGATCAAACGTGTGGTGTATTGGTAAAAACGCTGTGTTAATTGCTGCCCGGTCGCTGGTTCGAATCCGGCCGAGCTATAACAAGTTTTTAAAACGCATTTTCAATTCGACCTTGGGGCCACGTGGCGGCCTCCGGGCTAGCCACGTGGCGCCCTTCCATTGGCTGCAAATGGAATATTCCCCATAATATTCTGCGGAATATTCCACGGAATATTCCCAGAATATTCTGTGGAATATTCTTTTTTTAATAAAATTTTCCACAAAGTCAAATTTGGCATTTTTTTATGGAAATTGAGAAATCTTCAAACTTGAATAACTTCTGCATACGGCGACCGTTTTTCGAACCGTTCGCGGCGCCGGAATTAGGAAGACGAGCTCTAGGCTTGGTGTGACGGTTGAAACCAGTTCTCGAGCATCCAACTTTTTATCATTTGCGACACTGGTCCGAGTCATGGGTGGGTTAGGCACCTCGAGGCTTAATGAACACCAAAGAGTTTGTTAGGATTTTACCGGTGTAGGAACACTGGGAGATGAAGGCTAATACACATAGATGGTAGGGTTTGGCTAACTGTGAAAGAGTTGTCTGGGAAGTGCCATGTTCAAGATTTTTGCTGCCAAATTGACCTTTCTGAAATGTAACAGAGGTAGTATCCATTTTGTCCAAATTTTCCCCCGTCTGATTAGGTTTAACGAGTCCAGATGAGTAAAATCGGTGAATTTTTCATATTTAGAGAGTATGAAAAATGTCGTAAAAGACAATTCCGTTCCCCGTATGATTAGGTTTTAACGAGTCCAGATGAGTAAACTCGGTGAATTTTTCATGTTTAGAGAGTCTGAAAAATGTCGTAAAAGACAACTCCATGGGGTACCTTTGTCATGTCTTGATAACCGGGCACGACAAAGGGAGAATAGTAAGCCTGAAACAGTTCATTTTTCGTGAGTTAGTCCATCGAAGCCAGAAAAGTGAGAAATCTATGTTCGATGGATGTCTACCTCATTTTGTTATGAGTACGAGGAGATGAAGTAAACTCAATACTCTTTGTGAAATTTTAACGAGTCTAACAAAGAAAAACTTGGTGCTCTCCATGAAATTTTAATGAGTCACGCGGAGAATTCTCGGTCACTTTTTCAGTTTAAAGAGCTTTGAAAAAGAGGAAAAGAATGGCTCCTTACTCTCTATCGTGGTAGTATAGCGAGCCCGACAAAGGCAACTTGGGGTTTTTTTTCAGTTTTATGAGCTAGAAAAAGGTCCCAAAAAAGAAAGCTCAGTGCTTCTCCATATCAGTTTTAACGAGTTTGAACAAGAGAACTCTAGGTTTTTTGGATTAACGATCAAGAAAAAGACCATAAAAAGAACGCTCGAAATCAACTTCGTGTAAGTTTAACGAGTCTGAAGAAGAGAACTCGAGGTTTTTTGGATCAACGAGCAAGAAAAATACCGTAAAAAAATGCTCGGAATTAGGGTCAAAACATGGTTTTGTCTGCATATAGATCTTGATCACTCATCAGAACATCAGTAACTAATCTCAATAGTTGCGACACATATGCAACAAGAATTCACGACTTTTTTCCGACTAGCTAAGAGATTCATGCCCCAGAAATGGCTATAAGAAGGTTAGAAGACTTTCATTTTCATTGTTTAGAATGCTGTGAAGGAGCTCTGGGGTGAAAAAGGGTGAAAACTTCAGTTGACGATTGTGGTCAATCCGGGCAATGGTTCTTCTTCTCGTGAGATCCAGGTAAGAGCTGGAACCTCCTGCTATCATTTTATTGTGTTTTTGTGAAGTTTTTTCGGTCCAAAATGGGAAATTTGGCAGGCCCTAAAAAATCTTAGCGACTAACGCGGGCCAGCAGTGCTGGGCCCACATTAAGCGCACTTCCCGGGAAGGAAGGATGCATTAGCATGCACTATTTTTCTCTATGGCCCGCTTTAGACGCAGAGCATATTTTAAGAACTTGTTTATAAGCATTTTGAAATGTTGCAAACAGTTTGTAATTGGTTGAAAATGTTGTATTTACAGGTAATTAGCTGTTAACCATGAGTATCTTGTGAGAGAGAGAACATGAATGGGAAGAAAGAGATATTATTACTGATGCCGCAAGCTTAATGGCTCTCCGTAGATGCGGTTTGCTAAAATATGCACGTTTAGAACTGATGAGGGGTCAAGAGAACCTCCTGAGGTGGTTGATTCAGCAATGGGACAGGCGTCACCATGTCTTTCAGATTGGGGGAAATGAACTCTCAATTGAGAAGGACGATGTTTAATTTTTTACCGGCTTATCATGTCGTGGCCTAAGGCCCAACTTGATGGGGTCCAGAGCGGATTCACGTTCCACTGCTGATATTATTTTGACTCATTGCATACGTAACACAGAGGCGGTGAGAAACCGGGTGCCTATTGCACAGGTGGCTTTGAGACCACTGAGGTCTATACTATGGATGATTGTTCGCTTGGCAGGTGCTAAGAGTCAGCATGTGGCCACCAAGGCCCAGATGCTACTAGCCTTGGATTGTATGCAGCCTCAGGTTTTTGACTGGTGTGATGGAGTTATCCATCGGGTCCGAGCAGAGCTCACATCATGCAAGACCCGTACTCAGAGAGAGTTTGGGTATGGCACATTAATCGTTTCTTTCCTATTGGAGTGGGTACCATTGATGAGACCCATGATCATTACAGTGCCCTTGGGCCCAAGCGAGCCGAGATAGGCTTGATGGGCAGCTTTGCTTCCATGGACTGGAGAGGGTCCCATCCGTCATTGTTTTGATGATGGGTTTTTTGATTGGCTGAACTCCCAGATTATTATGATTGAGGATTATCCCTATGTAGGGATGAAATTCACAGGTGATCCGGAGTTAGTGTTGCCCCCGGCACCCAGTGGGGACTTGATGGTAAGAAAGAAATGATCAGTGTACTCTAGGAAGTACTTTGTTTTTGTCTTTTGAATGTTTATGCAATTTTTTTTGTTGAAATAGGGTGAAAATTATGTTTTGACATGAAGATTGTTTGCTTGACACAGATGTGGCACCTGTCTGCCCAGTTGGGGCCCCTTGCTATGCATGGTAAGGACTGCAGCTACCTGGGGTTGGCGCACCAGCTGAGGATGCGGAAGCCGCCAGGGATGATGATTCCCAGGTTTTACATGAACTCTCCAGAAACCTGGAGGGTTTGAGTATGGGTATACCACCCCTTCCTATGTGAGGTTCCAGTTCGTTTACATCGGCATACCGTATGTGTGCTGGAGAGATACCTAGTGCCTCTGAGGAGGATAGCCAAAGCAGTTTTATGTTATCATGAGCATCAGGCCTAGCTGGTGGAGCGGATGTATAAGTATCATAGCGTGGCTTTAGTATAGCCAAATTTTTTGTAAAACACCCAAGTTTTTGAATATTTTTTGATGTAACTATTGTAATGGACATGACATATATATATACATACTTTTTGGTGATTTTGTGTTTTTTAATTTTTTATATATTTTCAATGGGATAAAAAATATATATACTCATGTGTAAATATTTTATAACAAATGTGACAAATGCCAATCTAACACATAGTTTTCCAAAGAATTGAATAATGCATTAAATTTTCTAGGAACGTGCTCAAATGTGATTGTTTGAAATTGATGTTCTAAAATTCGCACCCTTAAAAAATAACGTAACAAGACTGGATGAAGGACACGGTAATGATTGTTTAACTGCATAATGACGAGTTGGGAATCTAACCTAACCACTAAATTGGAGATGTCACGAGATGCCACCTCCGGGAGGAGTTGGATCACTGACATGTACTTGACAACGTTATTGGTGGTGCTACCTAGGAAAATTCCCCCAGAACCAAGAAGTTCTGACTCAGGGGTGTAAAGAACCCAAGCAGCTGAAGCAATGTGTCTAGTGTGACGACTAGCACCGTCCGCATATCCGACGTCTGATAAGGAGGATGACGACATCTGTGTGAAGGAAAAATATTGTAGATGAGAAAAACACCTTGAAAACCAAAAAATACCCAGAGACATCAAAACAATAGGAAAAAATTATATACATAAAGTTACAAAGCATAGGCCTAGTGCGAAACTAGGCAAAATACTTCTTTAGATAGAGCCCATTGCAGGGCTTCACGAGCGGAATTCCATTACAGTCCTGAAGTTTATAAGCCTCTTTAGAGAGGACTCTAGTGACGATGTAAGGACCAAGCCATAATGGTTGGAGTGTTCCTGCCCCCAAGAGGTCATGTTTCTGATCATAGAGTATAACGAGATCACCATCTTGGAAATAACGAGGCTTGACATATTTGTCGTATTGAGCTTTGACTCGACACTGGTGAGCTTCGAGTGCTAGTGTAGCATCTCGATGAGTTTCATCCAAATGATCGAGGGAGAGCAAGCACTCTTCTGTGGTGGTGGTGCCAGGCAAGAGTTCCACAACGAGTTTGGGTGATGGAATTTCACATTCGATTGGAAGTACTACCTCCAGACCGAATGCAAGTTGAAATGGCATGAAGCCTGTGGCAGTTTTGACTGACGTTCGGTATGCCCATAACACAGAATACAACTTCGATGCCATGTGGTTTTATTGTTTTTGACCAATCGACAAATCATGGTTTTGAGGATGCCATTTACGGCTTCGACTTGACCATTAGCTTGAGGATAATAAGACGAAGATTGATCTTGACAAAAACCTAGCATGGATTTTAATTTGGTCACCATATGATTCTAAAAGAGGGATCCATGATCTGTGACAATAGATAGGGGTACGCCGAATCGACAGATTACTTGATTGAACAGGAAGAGAGTGACAATTTTGCCATTGGCCTTAAAAGTGGGAATGGCTTCCGCCCATTTCATAAAATAGCCGACCACAACCATGATGTAGTTGTGTCCATTTTCTGAAGTGGGATTGCACGTGACGAAGTCAATTTCCCATTTAAGGAAAGGACCAATGGAGATAACCAGATGAAGGGGGGTAGGATGATCACACATTTTCTTCATGAAAATTTGACATGGATGGCACTTCTGGACTGCTGCAATGCAGTCTTTAAATAAAGTGGGCCAATAGTAACCTGCGCGCAGGATTTTTTGGGCAGTAGCTATGCCCGAAAGATGACCACCGCACGCCCCTGCATGGAAGCCATTCAAAACGTGTTCCGCTTCATTGAAAGTGAGACAACGTCGAAGAATAGTATCGATACCATGATGATATAATGTATCATTCAGCACGACGTAGTGCTTTGCTTGGTGGCGAATATGACGACGGTCATCGGACATGAGAGTTGGGCAGAAGCGCTGGGTTTGTAGGTAGATCAAAATGTCTCCATACCATGGGTCCGAAGAATCGACTAAGTATACAGATTCATCAAGAAATGGATCATGAGCTACTTCTCCTGGGTCGATTCTGGGAAGGTCCGATAATAATTTGGTGAAGATGAGGGATTTATTTGCTTTGGCAGATGTGAAGACCAAATCAAATTGTTGGAGGGTTATGATCCACTTGGAATATTTTCCTCCAATAATTTTTCGAGACAAGATGTGTCACATGGGGTTCTCCAAAGCAATAACCGTATTCTGTCGCAACAATATATAGTGCCAGAGTCGGGTGACGGCAAAAACTACCACCAGAGAAAGTTTCTCCACATGTGAATAACGTAGTTCGGGTCCGATTAGACCTTTTGAAAAATAGTATATCACATGTTCACTGTCGTCACTATGAACTTGAACTAGAACCATTCCAAGTGAGGATGGTGAGGCTGCCAGGTAGAGGAGAAAGTCGTGTGAGTAGTCGGGGGCACTAAGGAGTGGGGCTAAAACAAGTGCATGTTTTAAAGCATCAAATGACCGTTGTGCTTGGTCATCCCACAAATATAGTGTTCCATTCTTCAATAATCACATAAATCCTTTCGTCATCTCGGCATAGTTAACAATGAATCGACGTAAAAATTTTTCCTTCCCTTGCAAACATTGGAGTTGGAGGATGGATTGTGGTGCCGAAAATTCAACAATTGTTTTAACCTTATCGGGATCAACCTTAATCCCGTGCTTGGAGACAATGAAAGCTAACAGAATCCTGGAATCGAACATGAATACGCACTTATGAGGATTCAGACGTATATTGTAGAATCTACACCTAGCAAAAATTTCTTTCAGATGAGCAAGGTGATTAGGTTGTTTCTTGGAATGGGCCGGAAGGTCATCCAAGTAAGCCTGTACAATATGTCGAATTTCGTGGAAAGCGTATTCCATAGCCCGCTGAAAAGTTGCTCTAGCATTCTTTAAACTGAATGGGAGTTTACGATACGAAAATTTTCCCCAAGGACAGATAAAGGCAGTTTTATGTTGGTATTATTTTTTAATCACAATCTGGTTATAGCCTGAGAATCCATCCATGAAGGAAAAAGATTCGCATCTGGCACAATCGTTGAGAATCTGATCTATGAATGGCGTAGGATAATTGTCTTTTGGACAAGCATCGTTCAGATCATGATAGTCAACACAAACTCAGATGGTGCCTTGTTTTTTATCGACGGGAATCGGATTGGAAACCCATTTCGTCAAAGGAACGAGATAGATGAAACCAACGTTTAAAATTTTTTCTACCTCAATTTTGATGGCGGCCACTTTGTGCAGGTGGATAGGTCTAAGTCGCTGCTGAATTGGTTTGGCATTGTCATAAATCTTGATTTTGTGCTCGACTATAGATGGATCTATGCCGAGCATTTCATCATAAGACCAAGCGAACACATCGCGAAATTCCTTGAAAAGGGATGTGAAGCGTGCAATTTCCTTAGGATTGCAATCTGCTCCAATCTGAATACTTTCCACGATACTCGTTTTGACCGAGATATCAATGAGCATTGTCTTAGAAAGATTACCCATGTTCCCTTCTGAATCGATAGTTTGAACAATCGTGTAAGCGGAGGGAACCATCTCATGTGGGTCAAAGGATGGGATTTCAGTATTTATCACATCCGAGTCAATCATCGAAGCGCGATGGTGAAACTCTCCCCAAGGTCATTCTTCTAGAGACATGATCTCTCGAATAGCTTCATCTGTAGGCAAGACTTCATTGAGAAGATCCTTAGAGAGAACTGTGATGGGTGGGAGGTTTTTACCTTTGGTCGAAACCATAGTAGTGGAGGGTTCAGATGTAATTTGGATGGCATGGTAGGCCAACTCGGCTGGTGAGAGCAACATCTGATCTCCGTAGGAATCAATGTCTGAAGGTGTCGGGAGGATCCATGGGTTGATAGAGCCATCCAAAGTGGTGGATATCATTGCAACCGTATTTGGGATCTCTGGTAGCGGGAGAGGAAAACAACCCAGTAGGGAAGATGCCTTAAGAAGACCAGTACCAATACTGACGTAAGAGTCATGAAAGCCTCCTATTAGGGGTACAGTGCTACTTGGTAATGTGGAATAATCAGGGGTGCAGAAGGATAACTGATCCACTATGACTATTTTCCCATTCAATGGAAATAGGACAAGTTGGAAGACCGAAGAAACAATGGCAGTCATGGCATAAGACCAACTGCGACCGAGCAATAGATTATAGTCAAGATGGCGATCCACGACTTCAACGTCCACGTTTACTATTTTCCTACTCATAGTGATGGGAAAGCTAGAAAGGTATCCTTTTGGGAGGAACGTGTGGCCATCGAAAGCTTTGAGGGAATTCGATGGCGGTGTTAAGGTAGGAGAATCTAAAGCGAGCCAACAAGCTTGTGACATAATGCAGGTCGAAGCACCTTTGTTAATGACAGTGCGATGGATTGGTCTCCCTTTTGACACAACCTGCACTTGGAATGCGAGTTGGTGTGAGAGGCGAGTTTCAGATTTTTCCTTATCAAAGATAGCTAGCATGGAATCCTGGGGGTCTATTCCACCAATGGCCGAAAGCAAGGCTTTCCTTTGTGCTGGACAAGTTTGCAATACTTCGAGTGCAGACATAGCTGACGGTGCCTGCGCCACATTTTCTACAATGTTGTAGTTTTGGGCTGCACGTGCAGAGGTGTTATGAGTCATGCGTCGAAGTGTCCCTTTTGGGGGATGAACCACGGGATCAGTAGTAGGCCGTTCGATATGAAAATCATTGGTCGGTGGTGGAGTTGAACTAGTACCAGTTTCTTGAGCGTCTATGGTAGGATTTCCATAAAGCTTGGTTCGTGTTTGAAGTTCAACACTTTAAATTACATAAATGGCGGATGATCCTTCACCGAAAGGATGTGAACCACCATTGCCCCGTTTCTGAGGTTGTGGCGGGTTGTCAACCATGTGTCGGTGTTGTTGCTGTTGATTAGGGAAAGGATTATGAAGAATGGCAGGTGTTCACCCAGAATCCTTGTTTGCGATAAAATCGGTGCATTCCTGTAGCCGAGGATATTTGTATGTCAAGTGGTCCTCCACACAGATCTTTCAAGGAAATTCCATGGGTTTATCCTTCCCTTTGTCATTTTTGGCAACGTTTTTCTGATTAGGATTATTCTGATTGTCCAACTGCTCTTCCGAAGAAGATGTATTTTTCTTGTTCTTCTTATTCTTTCCACTAGGTTTTTGTGAAGTTTGCAAAAAATTTACCTCAGCGGTAGGAAGAGTAGTCGTTTGGTTAGGGGTGGTGGCAGCCGAGGATGGCTGGGAGGTTTTCCCCCGAGACTGTTTTGTGGCTACACCAGAGATTGTGCCAACGAGACCGTCGGCATGAACTCTAGTTTTCTGAGTAGCTAGAGGATTTGGGTTACCAGGGGCATTGGGGAGTAAATCATATAGCGTGCCAGATTGCGAATAGATTAAATCTAAATGTTGAGCATGATGAATGCATTGATCTTCTGTAACCGCACCAAAAAGGAAAATGTCTTTAGAGATGTGGGGTAATAGAGACTTACAAAACCAATTAGATAGAAGATGATCCGGGATTGGCGCTTTGACTAGCCTCCTCCTACGCCTCCATTCATGAATGTGATCGGAGATGTGGGTGGCGGTGTCTTGGCGCAGCGAGGTTAACAGTTCTGTTTTGGTTTCAAATCTGATTGGTAATTGGAAGTTCTTTAGAAACTCCATCGCTAAAGCACCAAAAGTGTTTATGGCGGTGCGTGGAAATTCAATATACCACTTGGCGGCATTGCCTGTAAGGGTGCGGGGAAATAGTCGAAGCTGAACACTATCATCCACCATGGAATTAGATATAGAACATAAATGAGAGATGGTGATGTGTGCGGCTAGGTCTTCCCCTTGTTTCCCATCGAACTTTGGGATGTCAGAAGGAATCTTGTGCGGTACTGGAGGCCAGAGCGGGTTGTGATTAATGGGGTCATTAGTCAATTTATAGATGTCGGGAATGTCTAGAGCTGCCAAAAATGGAAATTGTGGGTTTGCTCCCGAATCTAACCAAGGAATTATTGGTTGTCTATGTGGACCATAGGGTCCACCCATCAATGTGTTACTAGTAGGATAAGTAAGAATTTGATAAAAATTTCCTATAGGTGGAGGGGTAGGGATATATGGTTGCTGTCCATAGGACATATTGTATTGTGGGGCGAACAGTTGGTTTCCCCTAGAATAAAAGTGCCCTCCCATTCCAGATGGAGGTTGGGGTGGGTTAGTCCATATGGATGCAATAGAGCTTCCTGGAGGCATACTACTACTTGCATAGTTCAGCAACGGCATAGACCCTACACCAATATTTAAACCACTTAAGGGAATAGTGTTAACAATAGGTTGTTCGGTTTGTCCTAACGATTGCAGGGGTAGTGAAATGTTCCTTGTTGTTTTTGTGCTGGTGACATTGCCCCTTGGTATGGAGGCCAAGGGGTTTGAACTCAGCAAAGGGTTCCAACTGAAAGGGTTGCTAAAAGGAACCGAGGTAGTCCCACTCGTGGGAGGAGCAACTGTAGGTCCCAACGTGGTCACGGTAGGAGTATATCCCGAAGGACTCGACGAGTTACTTATAGTTGTGATGACCGTAGGGTTGGGACTAGGTATAAGTTTACTACTGGGGTTACCAAGTGATGGCATTGAACTGACAACTGGCGGGGAGGATGGTGGTGAACCTGGAATGGTTACCACTAGTATCGACCTTGTGGATGACGGTTGTGAAATGGATGTTTGTGCGGCCGAAGACATGTCTTGGCATGGTGGAATCTGAATTATCATAGGCCCTAATGGATCAGTGAGTGGAGGATTGTAATGAGGTATGACACCTTCCGTGAAAGGGTCCTCTGGAAATTATGTATGATATGAGGCTATGTGCAAATCAGAGTTTGTTAATGGAGACTGCTCTTTCGTAGAAGGCACAGGTTCACCAAGGTTTAGTTTTTCCTCAAGAGTCAGAGGAGGTAGACCTTGCTGTCTTCGAGACAGATGGCGTGGGTCGGATGACGCCATGGTGACCTATTTATTTTTAACAAATTTTAATAAATTGTGATGTATTATAAAGTCTCAATGATAGTAACCACACACCTAAAAAAGAAAAAAGAAAAAAGGACTCTCTAAAATCAATCAGCAAGTAGCCAGAATAGGGTGCCCTATCTGAGTACTACCATTTTCTAGTGATGAAATCCAGTATCACAATAGTATACAGAGAGGGTTGGTCAAAATTACAGTTACGGTCACTCTAGAGTTTCGCCCGAACCTCAGATGATAGGTGTAAGCACTCTCGTGAAGACGAGTACCCTCCTAAAGACCGAAGACAAAGTGGGTCCATCTGTTTCAGGTACCAGGACAGCCTGTCCCAGTCACCTTGTGTAAGTCCCTAAAAATTATGGCCACTAAAGATACCTCAAATCACAGACATCATCACGGGGGTCCACGATCTAGGAAAACATGCTATATGGGTAGAATAGCTAGATCCCCGATCTAGTTTCGACATCCCCGAAGGGAACCCCAATATATATCATACCCATCGAATGTAGTCGAAGGCGGGCTACCTTCTTGTGCACCCAAGTGTTGTCTCACGCTGAGCTTCGGTAAAGGAACGGTCCTGATAATATAAGTGCAGTAGGATTTCACTCATTAATGACTCTAGTCTCAAGTTTTGAGATCTTGGGTGATTTTCTCACTTTTCCTAACCCAAGATCCTAGCCTGAACTACTGTTGGTTTGAGCTAAAAAAAAGTAATGCGATTTATTTTATTATCGCTTGATTCTTAGTGTACTTGATTATTAGTCTTGCGGAGGGGGAGTGGACGTATGAAATGTAATAAGACTCTGACTCAAGAAACCATGCAAAAATATGCTCTAAATATTCAATTCAATGAAGAGTATTTCTACAAGGAGAGGTTTCTTTTCAACATCCATGCACTAAAATTCAAGTAGAAAAGTTCAACCTTAAAGATTCAGACATCTATTTACCTCATCTTAACAATCTTTTAACTGAAATTTTCAGAATTAATTCAGCTAGATGCAGAAAAACTAAAAAAAAAATTCTTCTCTAAAAAGTAAATGTTTTTGACACTAACTTTTCAAACAAGAGAAAATAAACATAAATGCCAGCTTAGTAAACAAGCACATGGATTTAGTCAAGGAGGGATACTAATGGCCAAAAAATCTACAACCAAAACACAATCATAGGGGTGAACAACAAATTTTGGCTGAGTACCACACTGTCTCTGAGTAAAGACATCGTTAATCCAGAGACTAACGCACTGTATTTAAGCAGACCTGCATTATAACGCACTGGAACAACAACAGAGGTAGCGTTAGCCAGGGTAAAGTCCTCCAGATGGTCAAACAGAAACAAGATTGAACTCTGTGAGCTTTTGAAATGTCTACTGGGCATAAATACTGGTCAGAAGGGTTTGTGAATAGAGGAAAGAATAAAGGGAGAAAGAGATAGTCCGAAAACTATGGGGAAATCCCTAGTGGGGTTGCCAATTCTACTATAGGGTAAAATTCTTGGGTTGTTGGTTTTCTAATATCCCTCTCAGGGCTTTCCGGTGCCCAAGGTAGACAATAAGATTAGCTGTATAGTTCACAAAGAAGGCATATACATGTTCATATCAACTTAAACAACTTGATGGAATAAGATGGAAGGTTACCTCTTTAATGATATTGAAGTCTTTTGGAGAGTACTAAGCAGCGAAGTAGGGGTTCTCCTCCACCAGCTCCAAATCTTGACCCTGTGATCAATCAAAGCACTCATGTAATCTCTACCACAACATACATTTCCTATCAATTAAGTTAATATATGATAAACATTTAAACAATGAACATCTAAGCCATTCATCTCATGCTATATAAGTAATTGAAGAACAATGACAATATCAACGCATAGAATGGACAAAACAGATACAGTTCTATTAATTTGTAAAAAGGAGGATTACAACCGTCAATTGTACCAAGCCCTCCTCAGCCTTCCAATCTCTCTATATCTCAATGTGGTGATTTCTTGATCAACAAGTTCTCAATGAACCTCTTTGATTTTGACCTTCACACTACAACAATAATGCTCTGCTTCACAAGTATTCAAAACTTTGACAATCCTTCAACCTTGAACCAAGAGCCTTCAGCTCCATTTTATAGGAGATGGAGAGAGAAATCATTGCCTTTCTCCTTCTGCCAGTTCTAAATAGAAAAAACCAAGATGTTTCCTCAACTTCCCATGATTTTTCCTTCCTTGAGAGTTAAATTGTTTTTGGCAAGGCCCAATAAGAGATTAGTTCTTTGCAGTTTCTATTTTGTACTGGCTCTCTTGTGAGAAAAAGCTGGAAATTCAAATCATTCTCCACAGGTTTTTCCTGTTTCAAACTCAAAACACGGGTAATGCTACCCTCTAGTCTAAACAGAGCGTTTCCCTAGCCATTAACGCATCCTATTCATTGATCAGGTGTGTTATAACGCTCTTGTGTTGTTATAGGGGTGTGTTACCTTGGCAGAAGTAGGTTTAGTTTAGGTCTTTGTATTCCTTCCATATTTATCTTCTCCTCTGAGCTAATGAGGAGGATTTTTGACCTGTAATAGTGGTAACCTTCCCTAAGGTGATTAACCACTGGACACCCAATATCACATTGGTGTTTGGAATATCAACCACAAAGAAGTGGTCTGTCAATGTGTAGGTTCCCATAGTGATGATTAATGCTGGAACATATTTGGCACACTACAAGGTTCTAGCTCCAGGAACCAAAATTGAGAATCCATCAAAGTCTTCTATGTGAATGCCCCTCCTTTGCACCAATTGAGTATCAATAAAGTTATGGGTAGCTCCACTGTCCACTAATACTGATACTCTTTGTCCCCTAATAGTGCCTCTAACTCTCAAGGTTAGGTACTTTGGAACTCCTCTCAAGGTTGCAAGAGTCCCTCCTATTGGAGAAAATGCCTTTACTGCATCTCTTGTGGGTGGTGCACCTCCTTCTGCTGCTACATCGCTAGTCTCCTCATCAGAAAATATCTCAATGCAATGTGCTTTCCCTACAACACATTGGTGGTTTGGTACCCATGGCTCCCGACAAGTAAAACAAAGTTTTTTCTTTCTTAATTCTCTCTGATAATTATCAAGAGATATATTTTCTTGATTCTTCCTTGGGCAAGAGGAGATATTTTGCTAAAAGGGGGCTTTGGCCTTGGGTAAAGCATGCTACAAATCCCTAGCCTTCTCCATAGCTTCTTGGAGTGTAGTTGGTCTAGTGGATTTCACCAACCCATGCAATGGTTCAACCATCCCATCAATAAACATGAATATTCTCTGGTTCATAGTGAGGTCAGATACCATGACTGAAAGCTTCAGAAACTCAAAGATATAGGTTTCTAAATCTCCCAATTTCTTGAGCTTGGTTAGCCCAACAAAGTGTGCCTTCGAATCCTTGGGATCAAATCTCTCCACCAACATCCTAGTGAAGTCTGAATATGAAGTGATATGAACATTCCCAAGTGTATATAACCCATGAAACCACCACTCATGTGCCTCACCTTCTAGGTGCAGCGCTGCTATTTTGATAGCCTCCACTTCAGAAACTCTGTTGAGTTGGAAATAAGTATCCAGCTTCTCTACCCAAGCCTTGGCTGTGCACTTGGGTGATCCATCATAAGAGGGCAAGAAGAATCTGCCCAAATTTTGCTATAGATATGAGTTTTGCATATGCCCTCCATTTTTATGGCAATTGAAATATCTCCTACCCTCCTTGATCCGACAAAATTCTTGAAAATTCAAATGTTCCTTGAAACTTCGGGATTGAGATTCATATTCCACAAAGTAATCACCAAGGGTTTCTTCCTTCAAGGGCCTTCCTTCCTCACCTTCAAAATATAGGAATGTAGGCATAGTGGAACATTGTGAAGAAGGTTGTTCTATTGTTTGCTCCCACCACAAATGTGAGGTGCCGAAGCTTTCTCCATGGTGAAACCCTCTAGGGAATTCATTCTATTTTTCAAATCTCATTTATTTGATATATTTGGAAATGTCATACATAGTTTGAAGGAGAATTTTTGGAACCTATCTCTCCTCCATGGCTATAGATGTATTGTCTCCACAAGCTAAGCCAAGATTAGAGCTCTGATACCACTGTAATATTCCTATTCAGGAAAATCAGCAATATAGGCACCAAAAATGAATTATTCAGAAAATTATACTATAATAGTCAAGAAAAACCCATGGATCGATTATTTTATGTATTATATCATCCAAATATACAATTGGATCAGAAAAAAATCATTCTAGCTTAGTTAAACAGGCCTCCCAAGCCTAGAACAACCCAAAAACACTACAACCCCATGACTATTGCAACACAGAAATTATGAAGCATGTGAAAACACAGTTTAATGAGGGTTTTTGTACGTAAATAGAGAAACAAATGGACCTGCTGATATATTACTCAAAAGCATTGAAAAATGGAGATCTAGTCTCTTTTACACAATCCCAAGATAACCCGGCAAGGGTTTCTTGAAAGGCATGAGATACAAAAAGTATAAAATGCAGATCTATGGATGAATCAAGCTATCTTACTGAAGCTCTGCATAAATATGGCTGAAAATACAAATAAATGGCTGTAACTTCTCCTTACTAGCTTTCTGGGAGAAAGGTTGATCCTTCCACTAGGAAACTAGCTCATAAACAGGGGTTTTGACCCTTTCACTACAAAACCATGAAAAATAATGCAGTTCCTCAAGGAGACTGTGTTGTTTCTATAGGTGACTGCTTGTCCCAATTCTGAATGGTGGAAATGAAGCTCAGAATACTCCTCTTAGATTTCTTCACCAAGTCCTCCAAGGAAGAGTGTGGAATTCCCGCATGAGAATACCCTTGTACTGAACAGTACAACAAACCCAGCTAAACAATTGAAGGATGCAATAAGTCATAAGACTCAAACATTAAAAATATTCTGAATGCCTCTCATGGCTTCCACTTTTCCTCTTATATCCTTGGTGAGCTTCCTCACCCTTGGCCCCACTCATTTATGAGGTTACTTCCATGCAAAGACTCCTCCTCCAAAACTACGTTGTCCCCACTAGCTCCACTCTCTTCTTTGGCAGCGCTGTTGATTTGGTCAACCTTGATATAGTCCACATGAATTTCTCCCTTTCACACGCAAGGTGGATTTATTTTGTCTATCTAAATTTATCCACATTCACACTGAAAGTGTTTTATTCCTACTAAAGAGATTTAAGGGTCTCTTTACCCCATTTATTCTTCTAGATTGAAAATAGAAGTAACATATAATATTCCAACTAGCTAAAAGCTAATTGGAATATTATACTTACTCTTAATATCACAACAATCAGAGAACACCCATGTAACCTTGGTACACCCCCAATCCTCCATCCTGGTTTACACCTCCTACTTGGCCTTACAACCCTTCATATCATCCTCAGCCAGTAAATCAACCATTTCAGCAGTATGTTCCCCAATAACCTCAGTGGAACAACCCATCCCAAGGGTGGAGGCCTAAAAAAAATCAACCACCTACTCTAATGCCTCCACCCCAACTTAAACCTCAACGTACTCATGATGTTCCACCTAGGCTACCTATACCTGCACAACCCAATCTGAACCCGAACAACAGATAGGCACAATAGGCCCCCAATGGAGAAAAATCCCATCCAGATTATGATGTGGAGATACATGAGGTTAATCTTAGGTTGGGAAGAGTACTTCCAGAAAACTATCCTCCATCTCCACCTGTAGAGGTTGAGGAGGAAAAAGAGTAAGGTAACACTCAGATCCAACACCCTCCTTTTCTTGAGTGCTTGATCCACCCTAGTTGGCACACCCTAGAGGAGATTAAACTCCTAGGAGAATTGGAAAATTTGTGTGTAAAGATACCACTTCTCTAGGCCATTATGGATTTCCCTACCTACAATAGGCTCATCAAAGAAAAGTTCTTCAAGAAACCTAGGAGAAGGAAGAGAGATACCCCCACCATCAATGTGGTAGGACAGTTGTCTGACCGGATGCTGGGAAGGTGATATTTCCAAAGTACCTGGACCCTGGTAGTCCAATTGTTGATGTGCATATAAATGGTTTCATAGTCCTCAACACTCTGATTGATCTAGGGGCTGCCATCAATATCATGAAATGGGAAACTATGTTGAAACTTAATCTCCAAGGGACTTTAAGGAAAACCACAACAATTCTGCAACTTGCAAATCAGTCCACAGTAACTCCGGAAGGATTTTTTGAGGATGTTATGGTTACCGTTGAATCTTGGGAGTATGCTATATATTTTCTGGTCCTACAACCAAAAACCAAGTTTAATGGTTATCCCTCATCTTAGGGAGACCTTGGTTAGCCACTGCAGATGCTTATATTAGTTTTCGGGCCAAAAACATGACTACCAACTTAATGGGAATTTGTCTAAACAACTAGTGTTATATCCTCTAGCCCAGCCTTCCATTGATCATGATATCCATATATGGTTGGAGGATGAGTAAGATGAGTTATATAACACTGCCCCTACGTGTACTGTAGATGCTATTCTTAGAGGGGGGCAGCTTGATGAAGATGAACTCATTGACCATGCCATTCAAAACCAACCCTCCACTAAAATTCCTCTCGAAACCTTAGTCAAAGAGTCTGAAAGCTAACCTTGGATGGAAGTGCACTCAGTTGAGTCCCAACCATCTTATATTCAAATTTCCTTTGAAATATTTAAACCTTGAATCATACAATAGCACCAAATCTCCTTCTGGGAATTTCTTTTCTTTGATGTTCTTGTCATGCCATACCTTCCATTTTAGCTAAACTACCTCTGTGTGAAGAAGTGCTTGCATTCTGAAATCATCCAATCCATTTATTTGCAAAAACCTCTCTTTTTGGGCATGTGATATATCTATATTTAATTCAGCTACCATTCTTAAAGTATTGAACTCAAACTCAACTGAAAGTAGAGCCTTCTTACCATAGACTAGTTCATAGGGAGTGAATCATGTTGTTGTCTTCCAAGTAGTGTTTTAGGCCCAAGTAGCTTCTACCAATCTATCTGCCCAATATTTTCTGCTGCTGCTCACAACCTTGGTGATGATTATTTCTAAATCTCTATTAGTTACTTCTATTTGGCCATTCACCTAAGGGTGATAGGCAGTAGAAGTTCTATGCTTAATCTTGTGCTTCCTCAAAAGATTCTCAATGAGGTGAGAGGTGAATTGTGCTCCTTGATCAGTGAATATTTCTCCGGGGTACCCAAAATTGTAAAACACATTCTCCCTCAAAAATCCTGCTACTTTCTCCTCAGTTTCTACCTTCACTGCTTTTGTTTCTGCCCACTTTGTCAGGTAATTAATGCATACTATGATATACTTATTTTCTTCGGATGATGGATAGATAGGTCCAAAAAAGTACATGCCCCACTTATCAAATGGCTCAAGAGCCACCTGAGGGTGAAAAGTAATCTCATCCCTTTGCGTGGGTTTCCCCATCCTTTGGCACTGGTCACACCTGTTGTTGTATCTTTTGGAATCTTGGTGAAGGGTAGGCCAATAGTATCCTACCTGCAAAGCTTTGTAAGAAATTATCTTTGCAACAAAGTGGCCTCTACATGGGTTGTCATGAAATGCAGAGAGGATATCAAAAAATTCTTCCTCCCTCACACATCTCCTTAGGATTTGATCAGGGCCTAGCTTGAAATTTTTTCCCCCAATCCATGTGAAAGGGGCACTTTTTCTGATGATTCTGCTCCTCTCTCTGAATAAAATATTAGGAGGGAGTCTCCTAGCAACCAAGTAGTTGGCTATATTAGAAAACCATGGTGAGAGTGTTGATATAGAAAAGAGGTGCTCATATGGCATCTGGTCATCCACCATTCCTTCTTCTCCTGCAGGGAGAGCTAACCTAGACAAAAAATATGCAACAACATTCTCTTTTCGAGGTTTATCAATAATAGTAAAATAAAATTGCTGCAAAAGTAACAAACATCTAATTATCCCAACATTCACATTTGGTTTGTTCATTAAATACTTGATGGCTGCATGGTCAGTGTGAAAAAAGGTCTGATATCCTGTTACATAATTCCTGAATTTGTTCAACGCATGGACAATGTCTAACATCTCCTTCTCAATAACAGTATAATTCAGCTTGGAATTTGACAAATTCTTGCTAATGAAATAAATGGCATAAAGGATTTTGTCCTCTAATTGTCCTAATGTTTCCCCTACAAATTTTTCGAATGCATCAATGTGGATGTGGAAAGGCAGAGTCCAATTTGGACCTCAGAGTATGGGGGAAATATTCAATTTTTCCTTAATGTGCTCGAAAGCCTCTTGACAAGGACTAGACCAAATAAACTCAGAATCCTTGGCTAGTAACCAAAATAATGGCGAAGCCATTTTGCTGAAATCTTTGATGAACCTTCTATAGTAACCAGCTAAGCCTAAGAAACTCCTAACATCTTTCTGCTTTTAAGAAGCAGGTACCCTTTTGATGATAGTTATCTTGTTCGGGTCTACCTATATTCCTACTTGGGATATGTAGTGTCCTAATACAACCTTTGCTTCCTTCAGGAACTCACACTTTTCTGGGTTCAAGGAGAGATGCATCTCAACGCACATTCTTAGTACTTTACCAAAATTGGAGAGAGCTTCCCGGAAGTCATCCCCATATGGTGTGAAATCATCTATGTAGATTTCCATAGAGTCATGAACTAACTTAGAAAAGATGCTCAGGAAAACTCTTTGGAAGATAGTTGGGGCATTGCACAACCCAAAGGGTAGTACTCTATACGAAAAGGTATCCCAAGGGCAGGTGAAAGTAGTCTTATCCTAGTCTTTAGGGCTGATTTGAATCTAATTGTACCCACTAAACCCATCTAAGAAGGAAAAGAACTTCTTCCCTGCAAGGCCATCCAGGACTTGGTCTATAAAGGGAAAATGGAAATGGTCTTTCTTGGTGGCTTTGTTAAGTTCTCGATAATCAACACAAATTCGCCACTTCCCATTCTTCTTGGGGACTAGGACAAGAGGAGATACCCATTCACTTTCGGATATAGAGTATATGAACCCTACATCCAATATTTTCTGTGGCTCTTCTTTGACTATGTACTTCAGAGCCAAGTTCATCCTTCTTTGGGGTTGTCTCACAGGCTTTCATCCCTCTTTGATGTAGATGTGATGTCTGCATGCTGAAGGATGCACCGCTTTCATATCCTTGTAATCCTAAGAAAATGCTTCAATATTTTCTTTCAAAAGCTGGCATAGCTGCTTCTCTTCTTCATTTGAGAGGTCTAGGTTGATTTTCATAGATATGGATGGGCCAAACTCAATAGCCTTGGTGGTTTCAGAGATAGACTCAACTGAGTGCACTTCCATCGAAAGTTGACTTTTAGGCTCTTTGACTAAGATTTTGAGAGGAATGTTAGAGGAGGACTGGTTTTGAATGGCTTGGTTGATGAGTTCATCTTCATCAAGCTGCCCGCATCTAAGAATAGAATCTATGGTACACATAGGGGCAGTGTTATATAACTCATATTTTGCATCCTCCAACCATAGAGGGAGATCATGATCAATAGAAGGTTGGGCTGGAGGATATAACACTAGTTATTTAGATAAAGGCCCATTTTTGATAGTCATGTTTTTGGCCTGACAACTAATATAAGCATTTGCAGTGGCTAACCAAGGTCTCCCTAAGATGAGGGGATAACCATTAAACTTGGTGTTTGGTTGTAGGACCAGGAAATCTATAGGATACTCCCAAGAGTCAATGGAAACCATGACATCCTCAATAATTCCTTCCAGAGTTACTGTGAACCGATCTGCAAGTTGCAGAACTGTCATGGCTTTCCTCAAAGTCCCTTAGAGATTAAGTTTCAACATAGTTTCCTTGGTCATGATATTGATGGTAGCCCCTCGATCAATAAAAGTGTTGGGGACTATGACACCATTTATATGCACATCAACAATTGGACTACCAGGGTCCAGGTACTTTGGAAATATCACCTTCCCCAGCATTAGGTCACACAGTTGTCCTACCACATTGATGGTGGGGGTATCTCTCTTCCTTCTCTCAGGTTTCTTGAAGAAATTTTCTTTGATGAGCCTATTGTAGATAGGGACATCCTTAATGGCCTGGAGAAGTGGTATCTTTACAAAAAAAATTTCCAATTCTCCTAGGAGTTCAGTCTCCTCTAGGGTGTGTTGATTAGGGTGGGTCAAGCACTCAAGAAAAAGAGGTTGTTGGATATGAGTGTTACTTTCTTCCTTTTCCTCCTCAACCTCTACATGTAGAGATGGAGGACGATTGTCTGGGAGTACTCTTCCCGACTTGAGATTAACCTCCTGAATCTCCACAACATAAGCTGGACAGGATGTTTCTCCACTGGGAGCCTGCTGTGTCGGTCTGTTGTTTGGGTTCAGATTTTGTTGTGCATGTATTTGGGGTAGCCTAGGTGGAGCATCATGAGTAAGCTGAGGTTGAGGTTGGGGTGGAGGCATTAGAGTAGGTGGTTGATTTTGTTGCGGCCTCCACCCTTGGGATGGATTGTTCCACTAAGGTTGTTGTGGAACATACTGTTGGAATGGTCGGTTTACTAGTTAAGGATGATATGAAGGGTTGTATGTCCAAATAGGGGGTGTAGACCAAGATGGAGGAGTGGGGGTGTACAAAGGTTGCATTGGTGCACTGTGATTGTTGTGATAGTAAGAGTAAGGTGCACCTTGCATACCTTATTGATATGGCTGAGGGCCTTGAGGCCTTCTCTAGTTGATGAAAAATAGTTGCTTTGGAATTACTTCACCACCTTGATATACAACCTTAAGTCTAGGTAAGGAGGGACACTTTTCTGTGGCATGATTCTTCTCAAAGACTAAGAAAACCTCTATGACATTCAGTGGAAATTCATTTCTTGGGTGCTTCCTGCTACATCTAGGATGGAAAAATGGCGAGGGATCTCTCTACTTCCTCTTACTTCCTTTTGACCTATATTGTGTCCATTTGCAAAGCAAAGGTGCGCAACATGTCACTCTTGAAGTTCCCTAGCATGTTTCCAATCTCATGTTTTATGAAGGTGGAAAAGGAAGGGGTATTGGATGTACTTTGGCTAGCTCTTCCCTTCTTCCTAAATTCCCTAGAATGGTTCGAGAAGACAGTTTTGATTGCTTCATAGGGTTGTTGGTAGATATCTCCTCCTGATAGCATATTCAAGGTTTCTATCATCTCTTCACTGATCCCTCAAAGAAGTACAAGTTTAAGTGATGCAGGATCAAGAGTGTAGTTGGCTCTCTTATAGTTTAATTGAAACCTATCTTCATAGTCCTCTAGGGATTCATCAGGTCCTAGAGTCATCCTAAATATTTCATCCTTAGTTTCCTTGGACCTACAATAGTCTATGTATTTTCTGCTGAAGGTATCTTCCATCTGTGCCCAGGTAGTGATGTTATCCCCATGCAAACCCATAAACCAGCACAAGGCTGCATTCTTGAGGGTGGATGAGAATAACTTCAACTTCTGATCATCAGAGGTGTAGTCATAAGTCCTACAAACAACAACAAATTCAAACATTAATGTGTCAAGGTCCTCAGAGGTGAGTCCATGAAAGCGTGGAAGAGCTGAGGGGCTAATGTTCTTCATCTTAGTTTCCCCATCTTCCTCTCTTATGGGAAAGGCTCTCTGGATCCCAGCCATTGTTAAGATAGGTGAAGCAGGCCCCTCAGTTGAAATAAGGTCTTCTTCTTCTTCCCCAATAGGATCCTCAAAATATTCAGAAGGCTCTCCTAGAGGGGGGTTCACTCTCAATGCCACTGAAGAAGAGTGAAGGACGGCCAAGAGGTGATGTGGGGGTTTTAGGTAAGGTTTGTATTTGAGTATTCCTAGTCCTATGAGGCATGAAAATAAAATCTTTTTGTATTTTTTCAATATTTCGTAAATGACAGGAAAAGAAAGGAAAGCAAAAAATCATGCTAAAACAAAATCAAATTATCTATTAGAAACCTCCCCTGGTAATGGCGCCAAAAAGTGGTGAGCCCTGGTATTGCACCAAGAGTGCTACAACTCCCAGGGGCTGCCCTACTTTACTTTATAAACTTGGGGTTCGTACAAACTTGGAGGTGACAGTGCTATATACACAACAAATGCAATCTGTTCATGTCATGCTCCTCTGCTTTACGAAAGGGTGCTATTTTTTTAAACTATGAAATGACAGAAAGGAAACTAAACTAAATTTCTGAAAAGAAATGACAAGAATGAAACTAATTTAATTTGCAAAAAATAAATGATAGAAAGGAAAATAATTTAACTTGTTGAAAATGAATTGCAGAAAGGAAACTAATTCTAAACCACACTTAACTTGGCCAAATGGCTAAATGCACTCTATTTATCCTATGGTCTATATACCATGCTTCTACCCATGCAACTAAGTTATCCATGACTTAATCCTAATTGAAAAAGTGTTGATTTTGTAGCTTTGAGGAAAGAAAAGGGTTAAAGAGGGTAATGGAGGGATTAACACATGAAACAATGCTTAGGAGCGGGTTTAATCCTTATAAAACCTTATGTTATGGAATCAAGATGCTTGTGGAGCGGAATGATTGAAATATGTGATGGCGGAGTTATGATTGGCGGATAATAGTGCGATATGCGAACTATGATATCGCAAGGTTGGAGCAGGAAAGGTTAATGGGAAAAAAACAAAGACTACGAAAGACGATTAGCAATGCGATAGAGTTTGCAATCGGCGTTTGGAGCGGTAAGTATTAAAGAAATAAGGAAAAGGTGCAAAGTGCAGTTGTGATGGGTGACGTGGCGGTGGGACCGGCAATAAAGCACAATTTAAATATCACAATCAACGTTTGAAAGCGATAAGTCTGAAAGAAAATAGGAAAAGGTGTGAAGTGCGATTGTGATGGGTGACGTGGCAATGGGACCGAAAGTAGAGCGCGATCGCAATATCGCAATCAGCGTTTGAAAGTGGTAAGTCTTAAAGGAAACAAGAAGATGATTCGCTCTGCGATGAGGAGTGATGGTAAGTCCAAAGGGAAAAAATGTGGTTTCTAATGTTTTTGACTGGTTTTACTAAAAGATCAGTGAAGGGAAGTAGAAAGTGATATCGCATTCGGGCTTGGAATGAGAGAGCGTTAACAAATATCACAAGCGATTTGCGATTTGCGATGGAGTGAGGTACGAAGAGCGAGAGTTTTTTAGAGAAAGGTGCAGAGGTATAATTCTAATGCTTTTCAAATGTTTTGGGAATGAAAAGGGCGATGGATGCAAAGAAGAGGAAAAGGAGGGAAATGGAGTCACAACAACAGTGCTCAGGTGTGAGAACAGAGCTAGGAATTGAAGCATGATGGCTTGATGATATTCCTATGGATTTTGATTCTTGTTCCTACAAACAAAGCTATAGATTCATGTTCAAAAAATAGAGCAAACACGTGACAAAAAAATGAACAGAAAGCAGTGTTTAGTCTTGTGGGAAAGTTCGCCCTCCTCGAGCCCTATTGACAGAGATGAGAAGGGGGTCTTGATAAAAAAAAATTCTTGGTTTTTCTCCTCTATTGTATCGCTCACAGATAAATGAAAAACTACATCAGCACATTGAAAGAAAAAACTAAGAAGTGATGAAACTATGAGAAGCAGGACTAATTGAATGACAGAAAGAAAACTAGCTTAATGGCAGAAAGGAAAATATAGTAACAACAGAGAGGCTGAGGCACATGGATTGGGCCCTAACCCATGAGCCTAGCTCTATGAAAATTAAATCAGTTGAATGAAATCAGTCTGCTTATTTCATAAAAGAATAACCTCATACATCTCTGAAATTTTGATCACTGAGTAAAATAATAAAAATCTCAATAGCTTGCAACAAAGTTTCAACTAGAATCGACCAACTCTTCCTAGCTCTAGCTCTGCTCTATTTATTCTACAGGGAAGCTACCAACAACGCCCTAGAAAATAGTGTTTTGAGTCCACTTGACTCCAAGTAAACAAATATTGAGTGCACTCCTCTTTGAGTTGCTTGGCCGCCTCTGGAATTCGAATTGTTGGAGACAATCCTTGGGGATCCTTTGGCTTCCTTTGAAATTCAAATTATTGGAGAGAATATTTGGGATCCTTTGGTTGCCTTTGAGAGTTAAGGAGGGTGGAAAATCCTCCAATAATTTATCCTTGTTGTCTCCTCCAAGTCTTTATGATAAAATCCTTATAAAAATTCTTAATAAATAATGATTTTCTCCACTCAACCTCATATTAGGAACTCAGAGTATGTTAGCCTTAATCACCACCTATACTAGCATCATAAAACCAAATAATAATAAAAATGCAAGAAAAATAGATCTAAGAAGGAAAACAAGTGACCATTAATGCCTCCAAATATGTCTAATGATGGGGCTCATCACTTTTCTTATAGAGTCCTACCCTTTGGGTTGTGCAATGCCCAAGCTACCTTCCAAAGAGCTGTCCTGAGCATCTTTTTTGAGTGAGTCCATGACTCTGTCGAAATCTACATGGATGATTTCACACCATATGGGGATGAATTCAAGGAAGCTCTCTATAATTTGGGTGAAGTAATAAGAAGGTGTATTGAGATTCATCTCTCCTTGAGCCCAATAAAGTGTGAATTCCTAAAGAAATCTGAGGTTGTATTAGGACACTCCATATCCCAAGTAGGAATACAGGTAGACCCGAAACAAATCACTATCATCACAAGGTACGTGATCCTCAAAAGCACAAAGATGTCAGGAGTTTCTTAGGCTTAGTTGGTTACTATAGAAGTTTCAACAAAGATTTCAGCAAGATGGCTTTGCCATATTTGTGTTATTGTCCAAAGATTTTGAGTTTATTTGGTTAGGTCATTGTCAAGAGGATTTCAAGCTCATCAAGGGAAATTTGACTACTACCCCCATCCTCCGAGGTCCAAATTGGACTATGCCTTTCCACATCCACACTCATGCATCCGACAAAGCTGTAGGGGCAGGATTAGGACAATTAGAAGACAAAATCCATTATGCCATTTATTTCATCAGCAAGAATTTGTCAAAGGCCGAGCTGAATTATATTGTTACTAAGAAGGAGATGTTAGCCATTATCCATGCGTTGAAAAAATTTAGGCATTATGTAACTGGATATCAGACCTTTGTTCACACTAACCATGCAACCATCAAGTATTTAATGAACAAACCATATGTGAATGCTATGATAATTAGATGGTTGTTAATTTTGCAGCAATTTGATTTGACTACTATTGATAAAATTCGAAAAGAGAATGTTGTTGCATATTTTTTATCCAGGTTAGCTCTCCCTATAGGAGAAGAAGGAATGGTGGATGACTAGATGCCAGATGAGCACCTCTTTTCTATATCAACACTCTCACCATGGTTTTCTGACATAGAAAACTACTTGGTTGCTGAGAGACTCCCTCCCAATATTTCATTCAGGGAGAGGAGCATAATCATCAGAAAAAGTGCCCCTTTCACATGGATTGGGGGAAAAAATTTCAAGCTAGGCCCTGATCAAATCCTAAGGAGATGTGTGAGGGAGGAAGAAGTTTTTGACATCCTCTTTGCATGTCATGACAGCCCATGTGGAGGCCACTTTGCTGCAAAGATAATTTCTTACAAAGCTTTGCAGGTAGGATACTATTGGCCTACCCTTCACCAAGATTCCAGAATATACACCAGCAGGTGTGACCAGTGCCAAAGGATGGGGAAACCTACACAAACGAATGAGATTCCTTTTCACCCTCAGGTGGCTCTTGAGCCATTTAAGAAGTGGGCCATGGAATTTTTTGGACCTATCGATCCACCCTCCAGACAAAAGAAGTATATCATTATCTGCATTGATTACCTAACAAAGTGGGTTGAAACAAAAGTAGTGAAGGTAGAAACCGAGGAGAAAGTAGCAATATTTTTGAGGGAGAATGTGTTTTACAAGTTTGGGTACCCCAGATAAATAGTCACTGAGAAAGGAGCACAATTCACCTCTCACCTCATTGAGAATATTTTTAGAAAGCACAAGATTAAGCATAGAACTTCTACTGCCTATCACCCTCGGGCGAATGGCCAAGTAGAAGTAACTAAGAGATCTTTAGAAATAATCCTCACCAAGGTTGTGAGTAACAGAAGAAAATATTGTGCAAAAATATTGGTAGAAGTTACTTGGGCCTACAAAACTACTTGGAAGACAACAACATGATTCACTCCTTATGAACTAGTCTATGGTAAGAAAGCTCTACTTTCAATTGAGTTTGAATTCAATACTTTAAGAATGATAGCTGAATTAAATCTAGATCTATCAAATGCCCAAAAAGAGAGGTTTTTGCAACTAAATAGATTGAACGAGTTTAGAATGCAAGAACTTCTTCACATGAAGGTAGTTCAACTACAAAGGAAGGTCCGACATGAAAAGAACATCAAATAAAAGACATTCCAATAGGGAGATTGGGTGCTATTGTATGATTAAAGGTTTAAAGACTTCAAAGGAAAGCAGATGACAAGATGGTTGGGACCTTACACAGTGGAAAAATGTTTTGATAATGGCACAGCTCAAATCAGAACCATAGATGAGGAAGGAATCCCCTTGCTTGTCAATGGTCACAGACTTCAAATTTACAAGAAGCCTTTGTCAAAGGTAGAGTTCATAAAATAAATAAGAAGAGAGGTGTGTGTGATGGGAAACTCCATAGTTTCCCACACCTCCTTAAAATAAAAAAGAGAAAAAATAAAGACCATGGGTGAAAACCTCTCGAAGGCACCCAAGCAAGCTTATGGGTTGAAAACCTTGATGGAGGCAACTCACTTGCTCTCTCTAAAAAAAAAAGAGAATAAATATCCATGGGTGAAAACCTCTCTGATGCATCCAATGCAAGTTTTTGGGTTGAAAAACTCCATGGAGGCAACCCACTTTCTTTAAAAAAAAACAAAAACAAAAACAAATAAACGAAAAAAAAATAAAAAAATACATCTGCATCTCTATGTTTGCTATTTTGTAGGTCATTAATGGTTTCTGGAAACACAGGGAAGCATTCATCTTCTTTTCCCTTCTATTTTACCATCCATCCCATCATTCACTCCATTCATTTCCATAACTCCTTCCATTACCTACATACACCATATTCCTCCATTCCTGAGAACAATGTAGCAAAAGAAAGCAAGCCACGAACTGCTACACATATTAGGAAGTTCCTTAAAAAATAAAGTTGTTCATGAAAAGCAAAGAAAAAAACAAGGAGGAGTTGATAAAGCAGACCCCAGGAAAGACAATAGTGCCACCCATGGAATTTGGAGCAACCCCACACAACATCTACAATGGGAAGAAACAACAAGAAATATTAGCAGCTCACTTAGAGGGTTTCTCATTCAGCAAGTTGCTCACTCAGAAAACAGGAAAATAAGGAAGAATGCGACATGTAAGAGGCTTGAATCCAAATTCCAGCTCCTACAAATGCCTTGAAAACAAAAGGTAAACTCAGGTATAGCTTCTCACCCCTCACTATGCATCCATAATAGCTAGAAATAATTAAATTTGCAGACTTAGAGTTTAAGGGGTAGAAAGGTGACCTGTTAGCTTGGCCACCATTGTGAATTATGACTAGGGAGAACTGCAAAGTCATGCCACCTATGCATGCAGAAGAAAAGATTTAAATCAAGTGGAGTAGAGCAAAATGAGGGGAGGAAACATGTAGTCCATCATGAATTAACAGAGAGAAGGAAACCATAGTCTCTAACGAAAGCTGGAGTTGAGGCTGAGTTGCATAAGTGCTCCAAAATTAGTTGTACAATCTAATAAAAGGGATCCTGTCTCATCCAAACCACTGAATTGGGAATTTTTGAGGGAAAGAGACCAAAGGGAGCCCGCAACATAGCAGTACTCAGAGGGGTTAATAGTCACCTTTTATGATATCCATCATTAGAAATATTTGGAGGGGTTAATACTCACATTTTTTCCTTCTTAGATCTCTTTTTATTGCATGTTTATTATTATTTGATTTTATGATGCTAGTATTTATCAATTTAGTGTGTCCTAAATTGCTACATTAATTTATCAATCCTAGATTCGTAAGTCAGATGAAGTGCGGCGCACTATATGTGCAAGGTAACCTATTTCTTAACTTTTTGTCGTTTTTGGTTTTCTAATGTGAGATGGAAATTCTAAAAATAAAAACAAGTATGGTTATGATTGTTCAAGGAAATGATATCCTCTATAATGATTTACCAACTTTGAAACTTAAAAAAAGGAATTTGAAACATACAATGACAAAACTTGAAAGGAAATGAAAATGAAGTCAATAAAATGAAAATGTGTTTGCTAGTCTAATAAATCAAACAAGAACTATTGAGCATGAGAAACCAAACTATTCTTGCTGCTGTCTAAACACAAAATAAATTATGCTGAAAGAAATCCAAAAGTTGCAACAAAGTAAATCTAAATCAATTTACATCAACTTGTCTTCTGATCCCTCATCATTAGTCCAGCTATGATTTTCGGAAGTAACCATAAACAACTTGAGTAACTGATATCTAACTTGCAGAAAGGAAACTAATATCAAACTACACATCCATAATTCAATCCCTCACCATCAGTCCAGCTGTGGCTTTCGGAGGTAACTGAAAATGACATGAGAAATTTAATATATCTAACTTGCATAAAGTAAACTAATATCAAACTACACACTCATACTTCAATCCCTCACCATCAGTCCAGCTGTGGCTTTCGGAGGTAACTGAAAATGACATGAGCAATTTAATATATCTAAATCTAACTACTGAAACAAATGTGCAAGACTGAAATAAACAAATCAGTACTGAAATTAAACAGAAACTAAGAAAAGTAAATTAGCAGCAGAACAATATTAATTCCATGTCATTAGTAAAAAAGTTATGCAAATGCCCGGGCTGCCTATTTATAACCTGAAACAAGAACACTGATCAGTTAACAATAACATAAAACATGAAAGACAGAAGTAAAATGTAAAGCATGAAATATTATAAACAGAAATGAAGCATATATACCATGAAGGATGCAATGTATAAACACATGAATGAATTATGGCACAATGAGCTTAAAGAAATAAAACAAGAACTATACAATAATGTACAAAACCTCAGCGTGTGCAGGGGCCCTCTACACCAGCCTTGGCAACAATCTTCAAGTACGAATTATGCTTGGAAACAGAGTCTTCTTATATATTAAAATGCAGTCATAACAGAAAGGTGATATTACGGCACAGTGGCAACGTAATTACATTACAGAGCTATCTAGCAGCTAATGGAGACTAATAAAAACTAACAGAGACTAATCTAATATGTGTATGCAAATGCATTATTTATAACTGAAGGTGATGTAACTAATTTCCTAAAGTTTATGCTGATACAAAACACGTAAACCATTACGTCCAAGGATCTAGGATCATGGCTGCGTTGAGGAGTAAATTTATGAGAAGTGGATGCTGGATTCGGCTTATGGAGCCGTGTACAAGTGTTGATTTGTCCCCCGCAATTCAGAAACGGCCATAGAAATCTCCACATGACGAGAAACAGAGTCCTGTCACCGTGGGACTCTACGGTTGACTTGCACTTGGCCATCTTTGACCGCAGCCTCCCTGGATGAATTTTCCTGAGCCAATAGGACGCGATCCATGTCCACATCATTTTTGACTTGCCCATGTGGCTCGTTTTACCTGAAGACACCTGTAACATAGAGTTTCACAAAATGGCTGCGGAAAGTTGCAGCAGCTGCGGAAAGTGGCAAGATTCCGCAGCTAAATGAGAAAAATCTAAATCAAACAACAGACACAAAAATATAGTTAAAAACCATGTTAGATGCTCTTTTGCAATTAATATACAATGATATTGACAACTGGGAAGGTTCAGGTGAATGAAAAAGGTATAGAAAGGTGTATCGAAAAGATGCGTATTTTTTAGCCCTAATAAGAGAAGGATCCCTAGGCCCTTTTCCGGTTTTATATTTTCCTCTTGAGAGATGGACACATAGTTCTGTTATGTCACGAAGTGGAAGTTGAGAAATGTCTCCTTTCCCCATCATGTTTAAAATATCTATCCATTCATCTCTAATGGCTTTTAATATGAGGGATTTCAAGGTTTCATCATCTAAGTTGCTCATCTTTGCTCTTTTCAAGTTGTATTGAAATATTTCAAGTAAATCTTCCAAGTTTTCGTCTTCTTTTTGCATCATTTTGAATACCTCATCCTTGTGATTGGTGGGCATACAATAGTCCAAGTATCTATCCAAAAATGTTTGTTTCATATCATTCCAAGTCCTAATAGATTGAGTGGCTAATCCCATGAACCATTTCAAAGTGGCTCCCTTCAATGTTGAAGGAAACAGTTTGAGTTTTTGAGAGTCTTCCATATAGTCATAGGTTCGGCACACGACTTCAAACTCAAACAGAAATGTTTCAGGATCCTCACTTCGCAATCCATAAAATTTGGGGAGGACAGATGGTGAGATATTTTTTATTGTTGTATGAGTTTCCTCATCAACTATAGGGAATCCAAACAAGTTGTCTCCTTCCCTATTTCTTCCATTATTATCTTCACCATTGTTGTCTCCATTGTTTCCTCCTCCTCTACCTCTACCTCTAAATCCATCTATTATTTCCTCTGCCATGATAGTTTCTTTAGAGTCTTTAAAGTCCTCTAGTTCTTCTATCAAGGGAGGATGAGAGGGAGTCTCTTCCTTTTCTAAATGAGATTTAGTAGGTGGTATAGGAGAATCCTCTAATTCAGCTGCTCCTCGAATTCCAAAAATCTTAAGGCTAGGGGTAGATGGTGGTGATTCTTGTCTATGCCTTGAAGAAGATGGAGTTGTGAAAATCGAACTCTTGGCTTTAGCTATAAACCTTCCCCTAGAATCTCTTGCTCTATGCATGTCATTTTTTATTTTTAAAAGTTGGGCTAATAATTCTCTTTCTGATCTTCCAGGTCACACTAGGTGCAAGAAGAGAGCATACTTAAGAAATTACTGAACCAATAACTCTCTTTTCTGATCCTCCAGATCACACTAGGTGCAAGAGGAGAGCATACTTCAAGAAGTTATCAAGTTTTCCCTTCTTTTATTATTTTGTTTTTTTTTTAAAGAAATTGGCTACCTAGTTACACTTCCTCGGCAACGGCGCCAAAATGTTTGGTCAATTTAGTGTGTCCTAAATTGCTACATTAATTTATCAATCCGGGATTCGTAAGCTGATGAAGTGCGGCGCACTATATGTGCAAGATAACCTATTTCTTAACTTTTTGTCGTTTTTGGTTTTATAATGTGAGATGGAAATTCTAAAATAAAAATAAGTATGGTTATGATTGTTCAAGGAAATGATATCCTCTATAATGATTTACCAACTTGAAACTAAAAAGGAATTTGAAACATACAATGACAAAACTTGAAAGGAAATGAAAATGTGTTGCTGAAATGAAAATGTGCTGCTAGTCTAATAAATCAAACAGTGAACTATTGAGCATGGAAACCAAACTATCCTTGCTGCTGTCTAAACACAAAAGAAACTATGCTGAAAGAAATCCAAAAGTTGCAACAAAGTAAATCTAAATCAAATTACATCAACTTATCTTCTGATCCCTCATCATTAGTCCAACTATGATTTTCGAAGGTAACCATAAACAACTTGAGTAACCTGATATCTAACTTGCAGAAAGTAAAATAATATCAAACTACACATTCATAATTCAATCCCTCACCATCAGTCCAGCTGTGGCTTTCGGAGGTAACTGAAGATGTCATGAGAAATTTAATATTTCTAATTTGCAGAAAGTAAACTAATATCAAACTACACATTCATAATTCAATCCCTCACCATCAGTCCAGCTGTGGCTTTCGGAGGTAACTGAAGATGTCATGAGCAATTTAATATATATAACTTGCAGAAAGTAAACTAATATCAAACTATACATTCATACTTCAATCCCTCACCATCAGTCCAGCTGTGGCTTTCGGAGGTAACTGAAAATGACATGAACAATTTGATATATCTAAATCTAACTACCGAAACAAATGTGCAAGACTGAAATAAACAAAGCAGTAATGAAATTAAACAGAAACTAAGAAAAGTAAATTAGCAGCAGAACAATATTAATTCCATGTCATTAGTCAAAAAGTTATGCAAATGCCCGGGCTGCCTATTTATAACCTGAAACAAGAACACTGATCAGTTAACAATAACATAAAACATGAAAGACATAAGTAAAATGTAAAGCATGAAAGATTATAAACAGAAATGAAGCATATATACCATGAAAGATGCAATGTATAAACACATGAATGAATTATGGCACAGTGAGCTTAAAGAAATAAAACAAGAACTATACAATAATGCACAAAACCTCAGCGTGTGCAGGGGCCCTCTACACCAGCCTTGGCAACAACCTTCAAGTACGAATTACGCTTGGAAACAGAGTCTTCTTATATATTAAAATGCAGTCATAACAGAGAGGTGATATTACGGCACAGTGGCAACGTAATTACATTACAGAGCTATCTGGAGGCTAATGGAGACTAATAAAAACTAACTCTTATGCGTATGCAAACGCGTTATTTATAACTGAAGGTGATGTAACTAATTTCCTAAAGTTTATGCTGATACAAAACACGTAAACCATTACGTCCAAGGATCTAGGATCATGGCTGCGTTGAGGAGTAAATTTATGAGAAGTGGATGCTGGATTCGGATTATGGAGCCGTGTACAAGTGTTGATTTGTCTCCCGCAATTCAGAAACGGCCATAGAAATCTCCACGTGATGAGAAACAGAGTCCTGTCACCGTGGGACTCTACGGTTGACTTGCACTTGGCCATCTTTGACCGCAGCCTCCCTGGATGAATTTGCCCGAGCCAATAGGACACGATCCATGTCCACATCATTTCTGACTTGCCCATGTGGCTCGTTTTTCCTGAAGACACCTGTAACATAGAGTTTCACAAAATGGCTGCGGAAAGTTGCAGCAGCTGCAGAAAGTGGCAAGATTCCGCAGCTAAATGAGCAAAATCTAAATCAAACAGCAGACACAAAAATATAGTTAAAAACCATTTTAGATGCTCTTTTGCAATTAATATACAATGATATTGACAACTTGCGAGGTTCAGGTGAATGAAAAAGGTATAGAAAGGTGTATGGAAAAGATGCACATTTGAGACTCAATGTACTGTGATAGGTGGTGATTAAGGCTAACATACTCTAAGTGCCTAATATGAGTTTGAGTTCAAAAAATCATGAATTATTAGCATTTTTATAAGAATTTTATCATAAAGACATGGAGGAGATAACAAAGAGAAATTATAGGAGGATTTTCCACCCTTCTTAACTCTCAAAGGCATCTGAAGGACCCCAAATATTCTCTCCAGCAATTCAAATTCCAAAGGCAGCCAAAGGATCCCCAAGGATTCTCTCCAACAATTTCAAAGAAGAGTGCACCCAATATTTTTTTACTGGGAGTCAAGTGGACTCAATCACCATTTTCTAGGGAGTTTTTAGTAGCTGCCCTATTATCACAAAATCTGACCCTGATAGGCTGCTCATCAAGTAGACTCTGAGTAACTTTTTCAAATCAATCTTTTGGCTGAGGCTTAGCCTCCTCAACCTGAGAGGGCTCTCTCAATAGGTTTAAGATGTTTAATTAATGATTAGATGGCTAAATCTAGAAATAAAAATGGAAAAAAATATATAACTGGTTGAATTACAGATTAGAAAACATCTATTGGGCCATGGAGTCAAAGTAGTCTTCAACAAAACATCATAATCAGCTAAACATGGAAGTCAAGGCACTTGGAGTTTAGGTTTATAAGTGAAATAATAACACAATGAATAAACACAGTCTACACGCATGTGAAGGAAGTTAGAGAATTATCCAATGAATTCTAAGTAACACATGCTCATACCACTACAAATAGGTAATTTAAAAATGTGATATAAATATCAAACACATAAACCCCTTGTGAATCTTGAGTAGTAAAACCAATCTCTGTATTAAGTTGAAACAACACATAGTCTGCTACAATAACACAACTTATTTTGCTAATAAAAATTCCAACCTTGAGGAATTTGACCTCATGCTTCATATAGAGTCTTTACATTATTGGATTCCATGATCCATCATTAGGAGAATTCTAATTTCTAAAATTGACACCTATCTACTCATAAAACAAACTCTTAATTACAAACTGACAGCTAACTGTCTTTTAGGAGTTCTAATACAAATAGGAGTGAAACTCCTAAACATGTTTCAAAAAAACTTATCTAAAATTTAAATACTTTCTTTGACAACTTCTAATCCATGTCTTCGACCTTTATGATGCTTCCAGCCTTGTTGTAAACCCTGCTGATTCATGACCTAACTGTCCTAAAAACCAAGAGATAGAGTTCCTGATTTTTAGCCCTTAACCACAATGATTATCTTCGAATAGCTTTTCTGGCATTGATGATTGTTTTGTATATGTGACATGTGCTAAAATTCCATTAACACTTCAACCTTCCACCTGTGCAAAAATAAATCCTCGAAAAAAATGGAAAGGAGATGAAACATGACTGCGCTACGAAAATAGCCTGTTTTCGTAGCACAATTTTTATATCACTGTAAAACACTTCTTTTGACCATTATTTCTTCTGCTTTTCAATCTTAGTCTTGATATGTGATCTTGATATTTCCACCAGCAACACCAAAATTTTAAAACCAGCGGTCCTTACCTCCCAAATACATGCATAAAATGCCAAAAATTCACCTTCAACAATTTCGTAGTGCGCTACGAAACTGTTGTGTATGATCCCTTTATCACAATTTTTCCAAAAGTTTATAGTTTTGAGGATATTTAAAATTTTTCAAGGATTTATATCAACATTAAATAGTCTTAAAAGATGTTTTCCTTCAAAAATGATCTTTTTTTTCATGACAAAACTGTTTCAAGGATTTATCATTTATTGCCCTGTTTCATTGTTGCTGTAGCTTCTCTTCAAATTTTGTCAATTGTATTTCTAGGTCTTCAATCTACCTCCTCAGTTTCCTGTAGGTAGCCCTTAACTAAACATTCATCATTCTCACAAATCTAGCCTCTTTAATTGTAGGAACAATCCAAGTAAAGTACCGAGCTTCACTGTTTATTGTTTTTGGTTTGGAAACCTTTTCAAGTTCCCATAGAGCCTTTATCCTCTTGAAATTTGTCTTTTTAGCATCATGCCTTCTTGCTCTCTTCCTTAGTCTAGCAATTTCATAATTAGCTGATTTCAACCTTTCTTCCATTTCTTCATAACTGGTTTTTTCTGTCTGAGTGGAAAATACCATGTTTTTGCCACCTTCAGGTATTGGTGATGAAAGGTCTATAAAATTTTCTTGAACAATGGAAGCTTCCTTTGTTTTCCCTAACTCAATATTGAACTCTTGCATATTTTTAGATTGCCTGGTTAAAGGATTTTTGGGCTTGAACACAAATGCTGCAACCTCATCCTCAAATTCCTGTTTCTTAGAAGATTTCATCTTCTTAGCTTTTCCTTCATCAAATTTTATGAAATCTGCCTGTACCAAAGGGGATTCTTCAATATCAATGGCTTCTAAAATATCATTTAAGTTACCTTTTAAGCCTGGATTTTCTCCTGAGATCACTGATTTACCCTTCTCCTTTGCAATTTTACTTCTAGTCAATCTCCTTTGAACTGGTTTGTTAGCTGACTGTTCTGTTGAGATTCAACAAGATGATGAGCTTAGTGAAAAGAGTCGCCTTCACTAAGTGGGCCCACAGGCTATTTTTGGCACAAAGTCTATTTTTAGACTATGTTTATTTTTAGACACGTCGATCATAGAATTATCGCTAGTCAGAGGGATGATATCAGGCCAGTTGGTCAAGTTGGAAAAATAGATGGAATTTCATTTTAGACATATTGGGCGTAATCTATTTTTAGATTACCAGTCTAAAAATAGATATGTCGAATATTATTAGCTCTTAATAATATTTGGACTCTAAACATTATCTTATTCTCTTAGAGCACTTCAATTAAGTGCACAAATGTGGCACAGGAGCTGACAGAAGGAATTACGCTATTCTCGAGGGTTACGTGGAGCTATTGCATGAATACTTCAGTTAGAACTCATGTGACAAATTTTGGTGGAGTTGATTGAGGAAGTTAATGGAGTTGTGTTCAGTTTAACCCGCTAGACACAGTTGAGCTAGTTGTATTTAGTCTAACTGATTGATACACTAGTGAGAGTGGTGTGAATTAATTAATAATTAATTCACTAAATATTAACTCATTAATCAACTGAAGAATACACCAGTTAACTACAGTGCATGGAAAGTTTCAATGGAGACTAGTGGAGAGGTAGGTGAAAGAGCAAGTGTGACTATCAGTTGTGACTATAGTGATGCATTGATTGCATCCAAAACTCAGTGGAGATGCCAATGAGGATTGCGCAGTGCAAGCCAAGTGGATTCAAGTTCATTCAGAGCCATTCTTCAGTAGGGATTGCGCAGTAGAGGCAGGCTAGTAGGTGGCAGAGATCGGTGCATGGATTTGCTAGATCAGGGCCTGATTAGTGTGTAGCGATTGTATTGTACTCAGAGATTGATATGATCAGATTTGTATGAGGATTGTTACATGATCTCTATGAAATATATTATATATAGATATTTGGGTTTTTTAGCTTCAGGCTTTCCTGTTAAAACACTGTGTTCATATGTGTGAATTTTTATGGTTTCATGTGTGCTTTGCAATTGTGTTAATTTCTGCATGTGATGATCAATAGTGGAACAGATTTTGTATTGTGCATGAAGTCAAATAGTGTATGATCAGGAGAATCTTGGATATACAACGCATTATTTATATAATTTCTACATGTTCTTGTGTCATTTCTTTAATTACGGCTATCTTTTATTTTGTAGGTTGAGGAGTCTGAAGAATAACCACTGATGCTTTACTCACTTGCTCTTTCACTTGCTTTCTAGGTTTCAGCTTAACAATTCTTTTTGACCTGGTCATTACAGGCTTACTATTTTCTATTGGTGGGGTTTCTTTAGTCTTAGGGTTAATGCCTGTATCTTGGTTTTCCACTCCAAAACCACATAAAAACAAAAATGAAGACCATTCTTTGTTGTTCCTTTGAAGTTCATGTAAAACTTTTAGTTTAATTAGACCATGATGAAAAATAGAAGTTTCACATCCTTGAGTTTTCATTTGCACTTTATCCGCCATCTTAGCTATACTTTGATATAGGAAGAAAGGAAAATCTAAAGAAATCATGCCAGCAAAATGCAACAGGAGTTTAAAATGATATGAATATACTTTATGATATCTTCCCTCATAGGTAAAATACCTTTGAATGTTGAAGAGTAAGTTGGCATAGATGTCTTTGATGTAGCTCCTTGGAGTTGCCTTGGTTAAGTCTGTTTCTGCAGACTCTAGCTTCAGAAACACTTTACATGGTTCCATATCAAATTTGAAGTTTTTGAACCATCTATCCTACCCCCTAGGAATCTCTGTCACCAAAGCTATGATCTCAGGGGTTACTAACAAGTTTAAGATTCCAATTTTTGTGTTTGAGCCAGTGAAATGTAGAGAAAACTCCTTTAACACTTGACTGTGTCCTCCTTGTAATTTTTTACAAAATCTCCAACACCCTGTTTTCTTGAAAGCCTCCATCATTGATTTATCTTTGGCTAGGGCCTCTGTGCTTTCACGCTCTGTTCATAAACAATGACCAGACCTGTGGTTTTTATTTTCTTCTGTCATCTTTGCCTTTGAATTCCTGTAACAAATCAGCCTCGCTTGAATTTCTATTTATCAGCCTTGCTTGCTTATGGTAGTCAGCCTCGCTTGTTAATGGTGATCAGCCTCGCTTGATAAATATATGAGAGAAGCTTTGGTAAGAGATTACCATAAGCTTAGCATTCGAAAATGATTTGTTTGAGTGTTTTCATGCAAAATGCAATAAGAAACCAGCCAATCCTTACGAATTTGAAATTACCTATCATGATGACCCCTACATTCGAAATGATGGATTTGAATGGTTGCATTCCTTAGAAATGACTCCTAGCTGACACCTAATAATGAAAAATTAACATAATTTGAATGAATTGATGATTTGACAAGACTGCTTATGAATCCGCGCTTTCGTAGCGTGCTTAGTTCATTTTCAGGGGTTTTCACTACGGAAATAACAGCGTTTACGTAGCGCAAAACATGATTTTTACACTATCTCCACTATGAAAACGTGGTTTCGTGGCTAATTCAATTTTTTTTTCAAATGGTTTAAGATATGACTTCTAAAAAGGATGTGAGGCCTTTAAGACATGGAATAAGGTTGTTAAAATTTATTTGGATATGAAAATGAGACTTTTGAGACTCTTACCCTATCACCTACCCTTTAAAGCATGAAATGACCCAACACCTATCTAAGACCACGACTAGGAACGATGTAAACTATCCAAGTTTAGTTTTTTTTTATTTTTATTTTATTTTTTTTATGGTGATAACATGCCCTATAGAATAAATAGAGCATACCTAGAGCTAGGAGGAGTTAGTCAATTCCAGTCGATTCTAGTTGGAACTTTGTTGCAAGATATTGAGATTTTTATTAGTTACTCTGTGATCAAAATTTCAGAGATGTATGAGGCTATTATTTTATGAAATGAGAAAATTGATTTCATTTTACTGATTTAAGTTTCAGAGAGCTAGGGTCGTGGGTTAGGGCCCAATCCATGTGCCTCAGCTTCTCTGTTGTTACCATTCTTTCCTTTCTACAATTAAGCTAGTTTTATTTATGTCATTCAATTAGTTCTGATTTTAATAGTTTCATTAATGTTTAGTTTTACTTTTAGTATGCTGCTGTAGTTTTTCAGTTGCTTTTGAGTAATATAATAGAGGAGAAAAACTAAAAAGTTGTGGATCAAGAATCCTGGCTCATCTCTGTCAATAGAGATCAAGGAGGGTGTTGTATCTTAAGAAACAATCCCTTGGTTGTGGTAAGGAATCAGTTCTCAAGACATACATACATACATACATACATACATACATACATACATACATACATACATACATACATACATACATACATACATACATACATACATACATATATATATATATATATATATATATATATATATATATATATATATATATGTATAATGTCAAATGGTCTTTTCTTAATCACCTGCAGAGATATTTTATTAAACCCTCAAGAATCAAATGCAATGAATGCCTCATAATGCCATTATCTGCTGATATAAAATGGGTTGATAAGAAGAAAATGAAGAAAGGAAGCCCAAACTGATATGCTGATAAACATAATCTATCACTTCAAACTTCATAAGAATTTTAAGACAGTGAATAGTTAAAATGAAGGAGCGCCCATTAAGGATTTTTAACTCTTATTTACATATGTGAAAAGAGACCTGCAGCTTCATTACTTCATTTTATTCATAGAAAGAAAGTACAGAATGGAAACTGGAAAAAATATCAATACCAAATAGATGCAAGAATATTGATCTTCATTCATTAATCATTTGAAAATTAAGTACAAAATTTGTGATAGTCTGAAGGTCCAAAACTCGAAACCTTTTTCTCTCAAGTATTTTTCCTTAAATACAAAGTAAAGCAGTTTGTAACTGCTGAAACTACTCCTAACTGCTCTAACTACTTGAGAATTCATAAACTATCTATTACAATCCATTGAAATGTCTCTTAAAAGAGATAAAATAAAACTTAAATCCTAATCTATTTGCTGAATATGAACTGGTCCTGCTACTGCTGTATTCTCTTGACTTGCTGCCTTGTCTTTCTTTGAAGTTGAGGGATATTTAGGGAGAACAATCATCTAGGCTCTAGATTTCTTCCACACCTCAATGTTTTTCTTAGGTGAATTAATCAGCCTATGATATTATAATCTAAAAGAAGTAATTTTGTTGAATGATGGTCTCTCTTTAAATAGGGTCTTCACCACCCATAAAAGCTGAAAGTGCCTTTGAAGGAAATTAATCACCATTGCTCCTTTTAGAATCTGAGTCTTTTCATGAGTGTTGTCCACCTTGCTTTTTGCTAATACCAGTAGTGGTTCATTGGAATCCCATGATAAAATAATGCCTCCAAGACCCCGGCATGATGGCAAACTTGCCCTGGCTCTTTTTTCATATAAATTGTCGAACTCGCTGACTACTTCCTTAATCTCTATCAATTTTTTCTTTGTAATCCTCCTGCAATAATTTTTAACAATCAATTTGTTAATCTCTACAGCATATGAGATCCTATCTTTAATCTCGTTCTCCTCCAACTCTTGGTCAGTCTTGGAATCAATGAAATCAATAAATTTCTTTGCCCAGATAGCTATGCTAATTGTCTTCTTTGTAGGTTTTAACCCTAAACAGAAATTATCTACACACGAATCTTATAACAGAAAATAAACAATAGTGAGAGCATAAAACATAAAACAGATCAACACAGAGATTTTCTCCTGGATCCCAAATCGGGACGACCAACTTGATTTTCATTATATTCCTTTTAGTGTTACAACACATATATATACATGCCGGAGCATACATAAACCCCAATCCATTAACCCTGGATTAGAACATTGTGGAGTACTAAAAAGGTATGCTTTTGATGATTATTTCAGTGGCTTTTTAGTAGAATTTGTAAACCTTTTTGCATCATGAATTTGGAAAATAATAAGGAATTATAACAAAACATGTGAGAATTGATATGCAAGACTTAACTGCTGATAATGGTTATTTTCTGTGTAGGAAAAGGAGAAAACGAGGAGTTGCCATTCCAAAGGAAAGGAAAAAGTCGAGATAACTGCTGTCCCTCTAAAGGAGAACCGAATGCAAACAAGGCTAAGCAGATCAAAGCAAATCGGCCCGGAAAAGGAGGAGAAGATACCAGCTCGACGCAAAAGAAAAGAAAAGATGAAGGATTAACAGTTTGGCGAATCCCTCAGGATCTTCGATCCTGAGGGATCGCTGCTTTATTTATCTTGTTACTTGGACATCTCCGCCGTCACCTTTATATAAAGGGACAACACTGTTAGCTTGGGATAGATAGAATATAGACTTTTTATGTAATTTTATGTTAAACATCAGCTCTGATTATTGAGTCTCGTTGAGAACTGGTTCATTGTATTTTTGTCCGATGCATTAATATAAGCTTGGTGATTATCTCATCTCTGCGTCTGGATTAACTTAAGGCGGTGTACCCTTGGAGGCTAAGGGCCCGGCCCCGGAGGACACTTGCTTTTGTATCACTACGATTTGATTTCCGCGTGGTTTGTTTATCGTTGTTATTTGGTAATCTGATATGCTTTATAAGTTGATATTACATGCTCTGTTAAGATTAAATCATTGAGGTTTTTACAGATATAATCGTGTATTGACTCTGCATTATGTTATTGATCTTTTCAGAGTTAATTGCATGTTATTAGTCTTAACCGAATATTCTTACTGTTCTGTCACAGAGCGTTTGTGCTGAACATTCATATCATAGATTCATATGAAGTTGTGTTCTTCATGATTGTTGGATTCAGAGATAATGCTGTTCTATTTGGAAGCACAGTCGTATCCCTGTTAATTAAGATTACTATTTCAACGTGTTGCGTGCGTATATGATTTACTAGAGCTGTTCCATAATTTGTCAATAGTTAATGCTGTTCCATTAGTGTGTTTTGCTTAATTTGCCTTAAAAGTGAAAGATTGATTGATTGCGAAGAGTGCATTTGGGTTAATAGAGTAAGACTCTCGAGACTTAGTTGTTCGATTGCTGTTCCATTTTAGAATTACTGTTCCATTCCAGATTTGCTGTTCAATTCTTTATTTGCTGTTCCATTTACTCGCATTTGTTGTTTTGGTGTGAGAGACGATCTAAGGCTGTAGTGAGCTTTGGCATTCATTGTCTAGCTCCCAGACCCGTGGTCTATGCTCTAATTTCCTTTCCATCGGTTTCCAAAGGGATGGGTTATCGCTGCCGAACCCTTGAGTAATAAGCTGCCTAGTTTTCTGAATGTGTGATTTATTCTTTTGAAGTAATTTAGTTACAGACAAGCATCCGTTTACTCTTGTATTTCTTAAACACTGTACTACTAGCATTACTCTGACAAGTGATAGCCTCAGACTGAGACACTCTTTGGAATAAAAAAACGCTCCCGGATTGACATATTAATGTGAGGTAATTAGAGGTGAAAGAGACCCTTTTTATAGCTCTACATTTTGGCGCCGTTGCCGGGGAAAGAGTGTAGCCATTTGTCTTTTTCGGAGTAGTGTACGAACCTGCTAGGGAAGAGTTGGATCTTAAAAACGGAAGGTAAGAACCTACGTGCGGAGCATGTAAAAGCCCTGCTCCACTATCCGCTTTCCTAACAGATTTGTTTTTGCTTTGTTTGAATAGAATTTGGTAGTTCATTTGAGTGCATGACTAAGTAGAAAAGACCAGAAAAGAATATCAAACCCCCATCCAAGCCTGAAAAAGCTAAGGGGCCGGTGACCCTTGGCCGAACGACCTTCATAGACGAAATCTATAAGAAAACGGAATCTCAGCTATCAGTAGGCCCCAGGAAAAACATTTCTAAACAGCCTACTAGTTCCCTTCAGGCCACAGGATCACCATCTGTAGCGTTTGCTGAGGTGCATAGTCAAACTGAAGAGCAGGACTTTCAAGAAATCGAAAATTCTACTCCAGAACTATTGCAGGAAGGGAATTCCAGCAACTTTTGTGAAGGAGAAGGAGAAACAGGGGAAACCAAGGAACCAAAATCTCCTATTGGAACAAATCAGCCATTAAATAGCCCAGATAAAGGGAGTGCTGCGAAAATCATTGTTGAAGGAATCCAATCTCCTCAGACATCAAGTATTCTCATTATTCCGGATAAGGGAAGTGCTATTAAAACTATCCCTGTCAAAACCATTCCCTCTCAACCTAGGAATACCCTCCTAGATATCCCAGAAGGTTATTGGCATATATTCGATCCCATGGCTCAGAACCAGCCAAATGCTCAAACCTCTACATTACAATATCCTATAGTGTATTCTGCAGCAAATGCACCCATGAAAGCTATCCCTCTTCAGCATATCCCTACATTTCACGGTCTCACATCAGAAGATCCGGATGCATTTTTATTCGAATTCGATGTGTTATGCAGGGGGTATGATTACACCACCGATCCCCAAAAATTGAAATTATTTCCCTCAACATTAAAAGGGGCTGCTTTAAGATGGTTTATGGGACTTGGTGGTGGGGTTATCAACAATTGGGATCAAATGAAAGAATCCTTCTTAAAAAAATATCAGGATTATTGTAGGTCTAGAGAATTAAAAGACGAAATATTCCAAATGACAGCCAGACCGAATGAAACATTGGAGGAGTATGTGGGACGTTTTCAGTACAATCTACAAAGATCTCCTTATGCATCGCTACCTTTACCTGATAATGTGTTAAAAACTGCATTAATAAGGGGCATGAAGGAACAATGGATTGAAAAATTAAACATCATGGGAAAAGGGAATATTTATCAAGATAATTTTGCTGACATCATTGATTTATGTATCAGGAGTTCGAGAGGCAGCACAAGAATAAAACCGACAGAATATGATCAGTTTGCAAGAGATAACAAAGTATCAACAGAAGGAGTAACACGTGCAGAAATTGGAAATTTATTAGAAAATTTCAAAACTGATATTCTGGGGACACTAACTACACAACTTGATATTGTGCAGGCTAAACAGAAGCAGATGGAGGCAGAACAGAATTTGGCGATCTTCTACCCCCGATGAAAAACATAACCACAAGGAATGTCCACTGGATAAAGTCCAAACGTGCGCCATCTGTACAAAAGATCACCTTACGGAGAGCTGCCCCTCACTTCCTGGATTGAAAGCGGTATATAAGGAAGCAGAAGAAGAACCAGAATCGGTGAACTCGATCAACCAGCGTCGCCAGTGGCAGCCGAGACAACCCGATATGTTTCCGGACTCAACCTTTTTTTTTCAACCCCCACAGTATAATGCTCAACAATATGGTATGTGGCAAAATCAATCTCAACCCCCATTTTCAAACTGGTCACCACAATCGTTTCCTTCTTCAAATCCATGGCTGAATCAAACAAGCCAAACTGGTTGGCCGAATTTCCCTTACACTCCACCATATTGGCAAAATGGCCCATATCCTTCACAATGGACTCCCTCTACTTCACAAAGTTCATCCTGGCAGACAAGCTGGCAAAGACCGATGTACCACCCAGTGGGAACTATTCCGCTCCCTCAACCTACTCTGCCAGCCTTACAACAAAATCCCCAGTCTAACCTGAGACCGCAACTCCCAGCCCAACCCGATCCCAATCCAAATAACAGACCGGTCCAATCTATCCAAATCATAGAATCACCAGAATTAGGACCCGACCTCAGGGAGTGCAATGATCTTCAGTTAAGATCTGGACGTATAATTGAAACTGAGGGAGATAAAACAGTTCATATTGAAGATCAGTTACCAAGAGAACATCAGTTGCAACAAGAGGATGTAAATAAGCAGCAGACTCATAATCAAGCAACCACATCCTCTCCTCCATTCCCAGAACGATTAGTCATACCTCGACCCATACAATATCCTGAATTTGACATTCTGGGAGAATTACAAAATCTGTACATAAAAATTCCATTCCTCCAAGCCATTCAAGACATTCCTATATACGCAAAAACTATCAAAGAGTTGTGCATAAAGAAACCAAGGAGGAATATAACAAATAACCCAAGAGTCCAAGTAGTCGGTACTTTATCTAACCTATTATCTGGGAGAGAAACACCCATTAAATATGAAGACCCAGGGAATCCAATTATAACTGTTCAAATTTATGGTCAGACCCTGTCTAATGCCTTAGTTGATCTAGGAGCTGCAATTAATATTTTAACAATCACTACTTGCCAAAAGCTCGGCATTACATCAGTAGAACCCATCTCTACTTTGTTAGAATTGGCTGACCGATCTGTGGTTAGACCAGAGGGTATTCTACGGGATGTCATGGTCTCTGTTGATTCCTGGGAGTATCCAACCGATTTCCTGATAATTAATCCAAAAACCCGACTTGATGGACACCCGCTAATTTTAGGTAGACCTTGGCTTGCCACTGCCGATGCCTACATTGGCTGCCGGCAGGGAAATATGACCATAACCAAAGGACCGAATAGCAAGAATTTAGTTCTATATCCTCCAGCGCAGCCAAGTGTCACAATAATCAAAACTAATAAGCACCCTGTATCATACCTTACTGATAACATCAGATCTCCATTAACTATACAAGAGGCACTTGATTTTAAAGACAAAACAGAAGATGATGCCATTAATAATTTCATTAGTCAAACTGAATCTCGCACACAGTGTCACATGATAGAAGCAGCATTTGATAATGAATTAGAGGAAGATCCTCTGAAAGATACGCATGACCAAATGATACCTGTTACTTTTGTTGCAAATAGTAAAACTGTGGAAATTGGACCGGGAAAAACTTTAAACATCAATGCTAATCTCACACCTGAACAAGAAACTAAGCTCATCCATCTGTTAACGAAATATCAAGAAGCATTTGCATGGGATTACCCTGATATGAAAGGAATCGATCCCCAGTTATGTACACACCACATTTATATAGAAAAAGATGCCAGACCTGTTCGTCAGCCACAAAGGAGACTTAATCCTCATCTAAAGGATGTGGTAAAAGCTAAACTTCAGAAAATTTTAGATGTCAATTTTATCTATCCTATTTCTGATAGGAAATGGGTCTCTCCACTTGTGGTGGTACCAAAAAAGAATGGAAAATGGAGAATCTGTGTGGATTATAGGGAATTAAATAAGGCAACACAAAAAGATCATTTTCCTCTCCCATTCATAGACCAAGTATTAGATACTTTAGCAGGAAAGAAATTCTTTTCTTTCCTGGATGGCTTCAGTGGATACAATCAGATTCAGATTGCCCCTGAAGACCAGGATAAAACTACTTTTACTTGTCCTTGGGGAACATTTGCCTATCGAGTTCTACCTTTTGGCCTATGTAATGCTCTGGCCACATTCCAAAGGGCTATCCTTAGCATTTTTGCAGATTTAATAAATGATGGACTTGAAGTTTACATGGATGACTTTACACCATATGGAGATGATTTTGATCCAGCTCTAGACACCCTAGAAAAAGTCCTACAACGCTGCATTGTTACCAGGCTTTGCTTAAGCAACGAAAAATGTTTCATGATGATGACGGAAGGACTTATCCTAGGACATTATGTTTCAGCAGCCGGCATTCAGGTAGACTCGGCCAAAATCCAAATACTTTTGCTCATTCCCACTCCTACTACTCAAACAGAGGTACGTAGCTTTCTTGGATTTTCTGGTTATTATAGACGATTTATAGAACATTATTCACACATTGCTGCTCCTTTATATGCACTATCTGGTAACGTTGATTTTATTTGGACAAAAAAATGTGACCGTGCTTTCAAGGATTTAAAGAAGCTCGTATCCATAGCCCCAGTCCTTCGAGGACCAAACTGGGACCTACCGTTCCAGATATCATCTGATGCCTCAGATACAGCTATTGGCGCAGTCCTTGGGCAGGAAGAGGATAAAAAACCATATGCTATCTATTACATCAGCAAAAATTTATCCCCTGCTGAATTAAATTACACTGTTACTGAAAAAGAATTCCTAGCTGTAATACATGCTGTCAATAAGTTTAGACATTATATTACAGGCTATCCTGTTATCTTGTATACAGACCATTTTGCCATAAAATATTTAGCAAATAAGCCTGTCACAAATGCCAGAGTAACTAGATGGTTGATTTTATTGCAGGAATTCGATATCACAATCAAGGATCGGCCTGGCAAAGAAAACCCTGTAGCCGATTTTATTTTGAGAATACCAAAACCAATCGATGCAGCAGCAGTTGAAGATCAATTTCCGGATGAGCACCTGTTTGCTGTTGCCGTTCAAACACCATGGTATGCTGATGTTGCCAACTACCTCGCAGTAGGTAAACTACCAAAACATTTAACCCCTAATGAGCGCAAGCAGATTGTGCAGAAGAGTGCTCGATTCTCGTGGATTGGGGGCTATTTGTTTCACACAGGGGCAGACATGCATATCAAGTGATGTGTTCGAGAAGATGAAATATTTGACATCCTAAAAGCCTGTCACGATGGACCGTGTGGTGGACACTTCGCTGAGCGTAGAACTGGACAAAAAGTATTGCAGACAGGATATTACTGGCCTACAATTTTCAAAGATGCAAAGAAATTTGTCCAAGCCTGTGACAGCTGCCAGCAAGCGGGATGACCTGGTCAAGCTGATGAGATGCCTCTGAAACCAAAGTTAGTCATTGAACCATTCGAGCGATGGGCTCTTGATTTCGTTGGACCCATCAACCCCTCGTCAAATCAGAAAACATATATCTTGGTGGCAACAGAATATGTCACCAAATGGGTTGAGGCAGAAGCATTGCCAAGAGCCACAGAGGACTCTGTCATACAGTTCCTCTTCCATCTATTTGTACGTTATGGCCTTCCCAGGGAAATAATTACAGATGGAGGACCACAATTTGCTGGGCATAAATTAGCTGCAACACTCAACAATTATCACGTCCAGCATAAAATAACTACTCCATATCACCCACAGGCGAATGGGCAGGTAGAAAGTAGCAATAAGATAATAGAATCAATCCTAACGAAAACCATTGCGTCACATAGGCGTGATTGGGCTATCCGACTACCTGAAGCACTCTGGGCCTATAGAACCACATGGAGGAGCACCACCGGTTACTCACCTTATCAATTAGTGTTTGGGAAACAACCCATTTTTCCCATAGAATTTGAAATCCAAACATTACGGACAGCACAGGAAGTTGGCCTAGATCTAAGCGAGGCACAAATCAATCGACTACAGCAGATCAACGAATTAGACGAAATTAGGCTCTCTGCACTACAAAATACAGCATTGATTCAACAGCAGCGAGCTAAATGGCATGAAGCCCTCATCAAGAACAAAGTCTTCCACGAGGGAGACTGGGCTCTGTTATACGACTCTCGGTTTCAGGACTTCCCTGGAAAACTTCAGACTCGATGGTTGGGACCATACGAAATCCAGAAGGTGCATGACAACGGAACCCTTACTCTAATTACCATTGATGGTTCTGGATATGCATTCAAAGTAAATGGCCACCGAGTTCGTCTCTATCGCAAACCACTCACTCGGGAATCCTTCTGCCAGCAGCTACGCCGAGACACTGATATGGAGATTTTAGGAGAGGAAGAGAAATCTTCCTCACCTGTAATTCATTAAGAAATTCATTTCTTTTTACAATTTCTACATAAGTTCTTGTCTTTGAGTCGTTCTTGTACATATGTTTGAATTAAATGTTTTCTTGTCATTTTTTGCTGTTCTTTTTCTTTCTCAAAGTTTCGATTTTTGCCGTTCTGTTTCTAAAAAAATGGCATTTGCGTGTTTTTTATGCTGTTGGCTTTGCTTGTTTTGCTGTTCCTTTTCTAAAGGAACAACATTCTGGATCTGCTGTTCCTTTTCCAAAGGAACGACATTTTTACATCTTTTGCTGTTCCTTTTCCAAAGGAACAGCGTTTTTGGTTACCACTGTTCCTTTTTTTTTTCAAAGAAACAACATTCTTTTGTTGCTGTTGTTCCTTTTTCAAAGGAACGGCATTTTGAGTGTTTTTATAGTATTTTTGCTGTTCCTTTTTCAAAGGAACAGAATTTTCATTTTTGCAGTCTATCGTCCTTCGTTGTTTCTTTTTTAAAAGGAACACCACTAGCATACTTTTGCTCTCCTTGTGAAACAGCTTATTCCTTTTGCTGATCTAAATTGAGGATGCTTCTTGCCCATCTTCTTCCAAGTCTTTAAAGATACAGCTATGTACTTGTGCAATGAATATAAAATCACAACATACCGAAATCCGCAAACCATAAATCGCTATATTTATAAGGCTCTGCATTAGTAAGAGGCCAAAAGGAAGGACATACTTATTTCTTATCTTTTGTTGTCATTGTTTTACTAATTTTTCCTTGATTGGTTATCTTTATCATGCTGATCCCTTTAACCCTCTTTGATTATTATTTAGGAATAAGAGCAAAGGGCTTATATCTTCCTATTGAGATGATAAGACTTCTTCCACCATTCCTACTCTTAAGGAGTGTTGAACCATCCTTTGTGGATAAATAAGGAAAAGTACTCTATGAAAAAGAAAAAATATATGAACATGATATGTGAGATGTCAAATGCAGGATAGGGGGTCTCATCAAGAGCCAGCCTACCATGATCATGAGGATGGAAGTGAAGTGGCATTCCCATTATGGCCACCACACCAGGGATATGGTCCAAAAGATATATCAAATAAACGAACCTTGGAACAGGAGGTCTCATCACGAGCCGGCCTGCCCACGTTTCGCTCCTTCCTCGTGAATGGCATTATGGTTAACTGGTCACCAAGCCAGCATAATGGTCTACATTTTGACATAACAACATTCCTAAGTATACACACAGGATCATGGTTCCAAGGGTGAAAAAAACAACTCTGCCAAGGTTATGAACACCTGTCGGCAGCAGAGCACTGTTAATGGTATTGAAGTCACCTTGGTTACACCAATAGGTAAGATACTAATACTCTTTTGTTTCTTATATCCTAGGAAATAATCATATATTATTTCTCGATTTATACATCGCATGAACATTTATCATCACCAATCATGGCAAAGGAAGTGACCATGACCACTTGAGATTTTGCAAGTACGATAGATGTCCTACCCACCAGCCTCATATCATAACACAGCAGCCTCTTACGTAATACGCGATCAACTCTCTGCCTCGATTTCGGTAATTCGTTGTCCTTCTAAACATGGCATAATTCCATTATGCCGTTCCTTTCTAACTCGGTTGCAAGATCGATCGTCGTCTTTATTTGGACTACCGGGGATGCCCTATCATATCATGGGGGGGGAGGTTAATCTCATTATTCCCCGAATTACGTGTCACTCTCACTATTCGGGAAAGATAGTGTACGAAGGTATGGCATGGCTTAACTAAGATGGCATTTCTATTTTTACACAAGTTGTTGTTCATAATCCATTTATGTTGCATCGTGCATACTCGTGTTTTTTTTCTAGAAATCTTGCAATTATCACCCTCTTCGTGTTTCAAACAAGACAAGCAAGCTGTCGTTCCATCGAGAATCCACAAGGAAAACCATGGGAGGAAGCGGGAAATTCGAAGCGAACCTCGTGGCCGGGATAATCTCCACCGCTCTGCCCGTGAGATCCCGGAAAGAGTAGGATGGCCGAATTATCCCGCCGCCCGCAGGAGTCTAATGAAACAAGAGCGATGGAATTTTTGTAGAACCCGCGAGGGGATCACCTACGCAAGGGGGAAGTGATAGCTGGCCATCGACGATATAATTGCGTGTTTTGGGACTAACAATAACGTACCGCATGGACACTAAAGAAGGAAAGATTACAGAAGATCATGGAACTTTCCAGACGAAGACTCGCCATTGATGCCCAAATTTCTCTGGTACCGAATCTCTAATCCAAACATCCACTTTCGTGGAACCATTTAAGTATGAGAATTTTGAATTACCGCTAACCATTTGAACCTCTATGGCGAGAGAATTTGAAAGGTGGCCATCCCGGTTAGGATATAGATTTCTCGCACTCCAATTATTTGGCACCCCGCACCCGTGATATCAAGCCCCGTATGAGATGCCCGAGGGGCAAACAGTGCTCGCTCTTTGACTATCTAATCACTCATCATGGCCGTAGGCCTCCGATGAGATTCCTTCTCCAGCCTATTCTCTCACCTTGCATGTCAACTACAATGTTTTCGTTGAGGACATGAAACAAGGTAAGCAGGGTGTGTGTGGAGTACTAAAAAAGGTATGCTTTTGATGATCATTTCGCTGGCTTTTTTAGTAGAATTTGTAAACCTTTTTGCATCATGAATTTGGAAAATAATAAAGAATTATAACAAAACATGTGATAATTGATATGCAAGACTTAAATCCACTGATAATTGTTATTTTTCCGTGTAGTGGTAAAGGTGAAAACGAGGAGTTACCATTCCAAAGGAAAGGACAAAGACGAGATAACTCCATTGTCTCCTTTGAAGGGGAACCGAAGGCAAACAAGGCTAAGCAAGATCAAAAGCAACCGGTCTTTAAAAGGAGGAGAAGACAACAATGGGCCAGTAAAAGAAAAGAAAAGACGAAGGATTAACAATATTAATCCCTTAGGATCTTTGATCCCGAGGGATCACCGCTTTATTTATCTCTGTTATTTGACATCTCCGTCGTCACCTTACATAAAGGGACAACACCGTTAGCTTGAGAAGAGAATGAGATACGTTTTATGTAATTTTCCGTTAAAAATCAACTCGATCATTGAGTCTCGTTGAGAACCGGTTCATTGTACTTTTGTCCGATGCATTAATATAAGCTTGGTGATTATTTCATTTCGCATCCGGATTAACTTAAGGCGTGTATCCTTGGAGGCTAAGGGTTCCGCCCCGGAGGACACTTCGTTTCGTATTACTACGATTTGATTTCTCGCGTGGTTTGTTTATCGTTGTCATTTGGTAATCATGCTTTATAAGTTGCTATTACATGCTCGTTAAGATTAAATCATTAAGGTTTTTACGTATAGAATTGTGTATTGACTCCGCATTATGTTATTGATCCTTTCGTAGTTAATTGCATGTTATTAGTCTTAACCGAATATTCTTACCGTTCGTTACAGCTTATAATCGAACATTCGTGTCATAGATTCATTTGAAGTAGTGTTCTTCATAATTGTTGGATTCGAAATAATGTCGTTCTATTTTGGAAGCATGGCCGTATCCTCGTTGATTAAGATTGATCGATTATTATTCCGAAGAAAGTTGTGTGCGTATATGATTTACTAGTGTCAGTTCCATAATTTATCAATAGGTAATGGCTGCTCCATTAGTGTGTTTTGCTGATTTGCCTTAAGAGTGAAAGATTGTTATTTGATTGCGAAGAGTGCATTTGGGTTAATAGATCAAGACTCGCGAGACTTAGTTGTTCGATTGCCGTTCCATTTTAGAATTACCGTTCCATTCCGTATTTGTCGTTCAATTCTCTATTTGTTGTTCCATTTTGCTATCCGTAGTTCCATTTACTCGCATTTATTGTTTTGGTGTGAGAGACGATCTAAGGCCGTAGTGTGAGCTGGGTATCACCGCTAGGCTCCCGCACCCGTGGTCTGGTGCTCAATTATCTCCACTTCGCCCCCAAAGGGATGGGTTATCATTACTAAACCCTTCGATCGATAAGTTGCCTAGTTTTCCGAATGTGTGATTTATTCTTTTGAAGTAACTTAGTTTTAAACAAGCATCCGTTTACTCTTGTATTTTTGAACACCGTACTACTAGCATTACTTTGACAAGTGATAGCCTCGTACCGAGACACTCTTTGGAATAACAAAACGCTCCCGATTGACATATTAATGAGGTAATTAGAGGTGAAAGAGACCCTTTTTATAGCTCTACACTTGTATTTGTGTCTCCAAGACAAAACTCAAATATTAAAACCCCGCTCTTCGTAAAAGTGGCCCTACTCACCCTTAGAATATCTCTCACAATCGCATTTCTATAGAAGAGACCATACAAAGAAAGAAAAAAGGAGGCCTAGGTTAGGTGAATTATCAAAGGCACAAAGGTTTAGAAAAAACACCCTTTACTTGTGAATTTAAGAGATCAACCACCACATCTATATCTCTGCCTCCAATGTTAAATTCAACCATTAACAACCTCATTCTTCGTAAAAGTGGCCTTCCACCCCCGAGAGTATCTTAGTCAACAAGTTCTCAAAAGAGGAAATACGACAGTTGAAAAAGAAGGGCAGACTTGTATGGAGGCAAAGATGTATACAATGTCAAAGTTTCCCCGCTTGGTGATCTTTTGAAAGTTAATCAACACATCTTGTATCTTGGATCAACATCAGATTTTCAAATTATCCAAACCTCGCTCACATCTAAGTGTGCCAATAGTCAACCAACTTGCATGTGTGAAAACAATTCTTTATGCAATTAAAAGTCACTACCGGCATAACTCGAGCAAAGATGACAGTAGTTTGAAAGACTCCAAAGTTTTTAGGCAAGAGGTTATGTGGGTTTTTCCTTTTAAAACAATCAATGGATTTACAACTAACCTTCGGCTTTGCGTAAAAAAGACTTTTACTTTATAAGCAACATCCATTTATCAACTGTAAGATAGTGTGAAAAAACTTCTCTTTAGATATAAGCTCCGTCTCTTATACAAAATTTTTCTTTTTACCTCTTTAGAGGTTTCCTTGGAGGTTGCAGCCAAAGATCTGCATCAACAAACTCTCTTTAAGCCAAACACTCGTTTCTTTGAAGAAAAACCTCTCGTCCTTTCGATGCTTGTACAAAAGATAGGATCCCCGTTCCTTTTAAAGTGAAAACATCCTCGCTTCTTAGTTTCAAAACCATTTATCTCCCGTAGGTGCTTTTGAATGACACAACCATCATTTTATTACACTTTACACCCCAAAATATCACACAGCCAAACACTATTTCTTCAAATATGGTGACGAGGTTTTGAAATTTCAATGTGGAGTGGTGAAAATTTGTAGCAGCTTAACAGTTGAATAAGCTCTCGTTTCAAACCCTCATTTTGGCTCCAAATACTATCAAACAATACAAATTTTGGGGGAAAAAGTGTGTGTAAATACCTTAAAACACGAAGCACAACTCTTGTTGGGCACCGGAGGTGGCTCGGGAGTTCCTAGGGGCCCACGCGGGGTACTCCTCGCAGAAAGAACTACACATTTCTTTTCCCCCTCCTGTGGCCCCGTCGAGCTCCGTTTGTCGGCTCCCGCGCGCCGGTGGGCTGTGCGCGTCGCTCGTTTGTACAGGGGAAAAGGCCGCGCCAACACCGACCGCCTTTGTAAAATCGCCCCGGCACGCCGCGCGGTTTCTAGGCGCGTCGCTCGGCCTTTAACAAGGCAAAAACTCGCAAATCGACCCGATTTTCTCGTTTCAATGCCGAGGAGGCATGGAGCTCGTTTGAATTTTGAAAATGAAACTTTCACTCTCCTATTTCACCCTTATGTCATTTCAAATCTTTTCAACTACCACCTTCGTTTTTGAATGTAAAGTGAAGATTATGTTTCGTCGTCATAAGATTTGGCCAATTCTTTGATACTTTTCCCTAATAACCTTGGTGTACTTGCAACTTGGGTTTACAATCAATATATGCGTTTTTGGAGGTTTTTTATAATTTTGAACCGTGTCAATCATGGGACCAACACCTTTGTAACAAACAAAAATAGCCTTGGAAGGTCGAACTCTATTTTCACAGGCACAAGTTTTTAAAGGGTGATTTTTGCCGCTTGTTCTTTTAAGATAACTTAACACCAAACTTCAATTTTGAAAAAATAATCAATAACTTTCATCATCTAACTGCCACGGTTTTCAATGATGTTGGTGATATTTATGAAGTAAGGTAACCTCCTTAAAATCACAAAAATACCCGAAAACCGCCTTGTTTTCGAAAGGGTAAGTTTTGCCTTGTCAACTCGCTTGACAAACTCCTGTTTGCATGCCCCTTCAACCCTTTTTCCTATCAGGGAGATGTCAAACTTGTTGGTCTTCTCGGATTTGATCACTTCGTCCTCTGCTTTGAAAAAAGGCGCCCTTTCAACATACTTCTTTGCTTGTATCATTTATGAGATTTCTCGTCCCTTTTTAAATAATGAGAAACCGCATTTGTTTTGTGTAACTCCCAAAACACCGACACTCCATCAAAACCACTTCTTTGTCTATTCATAACTCGGTATTTCTTATTTACAAGGTTTGAAAACAGCTTACCATTTGCTTTGGCTAGTGCATTGGTCTTTTTGTATGAAACATTTCAAAGCTCAACCGACCCCTCGCTTTCGACACTTTAGGTGAGATTTTAACAAAAGAAAATCATTCAAAATTTGTCAAAAGGCATTTGAAAGCCGTTTTATTACTTAACAGAGATGGCCTCGTGCTCTTCCAATTTGTATGATATTTTTTGCTTCCGTGCGATTTATGAGCTCCCTCTTTGATTGTAAGTGCCATATTTTGGCCGCATCCATTCAAACTATATTTCTTTGTTTACTTAAGAGGAGTTCCTTAAAATTCTTGGCATGCGATGTTGAGGTGATCCAGGTGGCCTCTTCCCCCAAGGAAAATGCCCTTTGCACGTCAATGGCCTCGCATAGTCAATATTGTCTCCGTCCACTATAGGTACAAATACGTACATTTTCATATGAATAGGAAAAGCAATTACTTTTGAATTAGAAACACTAACTTTTGACCTCGTGTAATGACTCCGTTATTTTCCTTCTTGTATCCTTCCCACCGCACCTTTGACTAATCCTACTCTTCAACAACATCTAATGCTTTGGCCATCTCGTCATAAATGGAGGAGGATCTTCATCGGTAGAAAAATTATCCGAAGGTTGTTTGACAAATCTCGTTGGACACAGATTTTCCCCGGATGTGATGGTAAGCAAACCACTTGAAAAACATCAATACTAGCACCTCTCCGCTTGCAATCACCGTGCTTCCCGAAAAACCCTAGCTAAAGTGTCACCGTCTTCCGCATCACTTCCGAGGGTGACCGAAATGTCATCATTTGATTTAGTCAACTCATGACAAGTTTTTGAAAGACAAATTCTCGTGACTATGGAGGTCAGCCTCCCTTGAAAAACAAACAACCTTTCCTTCGTCTCTGTAATGACATGTTTTGTCAAAGACCTCTTCAATTTGATCTTGTGGACAAGCAGTCGCTTATGATTGGAATTTTTACTAATGACATGCCTTTCTAAAGTTCAACAATTCACATGATTTGAAAGCTTCGTATGACCTCCTTTATCAAAACCGTACTCTTTTTTCCTTTCGAGCTAGCATATTTCAAACTCTATCCCCTCGTTATGATCATCACTCACATTCATAAAACCTCGGAGATATTGTTTCACTCGTTTAGTAAAAGGCAAACTCGGACTTTTGCAATCTTCAAAGCCACACACGCGCCGCCCTCTACTTATGGATGAAGGGAGGCGCTCTAACCGCTTGTAAATGAAGGAGGTTCTCGGGGCCATGACAATTTGCCGCCGTGACAAAGGGTGTCTTCCGTGATTTTCTGCGTCGGGAAAGAACTCGTAAGGTCCCGATGAGTGACTCTTTGTTTTGCAAACTTCATCTCGGTGTTCATGCTACATTTAGAAGCAAAATTGCTCCTCTAACCGTAGATTCAAGCATTTCCTCCCGAGATGAAGTTATAGTTCCCGGTTTTTCGCGTAATCCATAAAACACCGTGAAACACCTAATAGTCACTTTCGAGATTGGGGTTTATGCGTTGGCCGAGACCCAGGGATATAAGTGGCGCGACTTAGAGCCGTTTGTCAATTTCATTTGCGCAGTGGGAGGTCGCTTATGGTTGGTCCGTAAATTTTGGAGGATTTTTGGCTTTTTGATGATCGCCAAGGGTAAAATGTCTTAAAGCGCCTACTTCCTAACATAGGGGAGACTTTTGAAACAGATTTGGATTTGCCTTTTAAAGCCGATGGGCGTACCTCGCAGGGTCAAGCTAGATAGGATAGGGATAATGAGGTTTTGATTTTGACATGGGTGGGACTGAAAAGTAGAAAGGAGAAAAAGTTTTAGGAGGGTTTTCTAGATGACATACTGACATAAGGAAATCGCCTAGAAAACTCGCCCGTAGATATAGTCATCACTAACATGTAAAATACCGATGGCTAACAAAGATTGCCTATGAGGATTGCATGAGCAAGGATGGAGCAATTCGAGTTCATCCAGAGCCATTCTTTAGTAGGGATTGCGTAGTAGAGGCAGGTTAGCAGGTGGCAAAGATTTGTGCATGGATTTGCAAGATCAGACCTGCTTAGTGTGTAGCGATTGGATTGTACTAAGAGCTTGTGATAAGCCTTGTATGAGGATTGTTACATGATCTCTATGACATATGTTATATACATATAGTTGGGGTTTTCATCTTCAGGCTTTCTCGTTAAAACAACTGTGTTAATGTGTGTGAATTTTTATGGTTTCATGTGTGCATTGTAATTGATTTAATTTCTACATGTGATGATCAATGGTGGAATAGATTATGTATTGTGCATGAAGTTAAAATAGTGTGTGATCAGGAGAATATTGGACATATAACATATTATTTATATGATTTTATACATGGTATCAAAGCATTTGACCATTGGAGCATATTGCAATTATTGAAACAATTGAGTTTTGTGCTGGTGGAATTCAAATTTTCTGCAGTGTTTTCTTGGTGTCAAAGTTGAGCATTCATTGAAATGTATTTCAACAGATTGCGATTGGAGTATGCCCTTGAGGGCATCTTGAATTATATTTCATCGAAGGATAGGATGGAGGTGGTGCTGGAGGATAATGGGTTGAAGGAGTTCATAGATGTTGATATTCCTAAACTGGGTTCTAGCGATGCAGTCGCACTTGACGCATGGCAAAAGAAGGTAGCAAGGTGTCAAAGGAATCTGTTGGAAGGTGTGAAGGATCACATTATGTCCAGCCTTCATGGTCAAGCCACTCCATTCTTGATGTGGAAGGCTTTGACAGAATTGTTCCAAAGCAGAAGTGACCAGAGGAAGTTGGCGCTTAAAGACAAGCTTACGAAAATAAAAATGGAGAAAAATGACACTATTCCTGTATACTTGACAAAGTTTGTCCACTGTAGGGATGAGCTTGGGACTGTAGGAGTTAGTGTGGATGAAGAAGAATTGGTGAGCTTGGCTCTCCTTGGGCTTCCAAAGAGTTGGCATAGATATGAGGACTCTGTCAATGGTCGGGAGAAACTGCCAGGATGGGAGCGACTTTGGTCGGATCTTGTGCAAGAGGAGATAAGGCAGAGTACCAGGGATGGCTCTTCATCAAATAATGATGATGAAGAGGATTTCACTTTGGCTACCAAATCAAGGAAAGGGAAGGGGAAGAAAAATCCTTCTCAATCTGGTGCGGTTTGCAGAGAGCATGACATGTCCAAAGTGAAGTGTTTTCACTGTCACGAGCATGGGAATTTTGCCACAAATTGTCCACAGAAGAAGAAGAACAAGCAGGTTGCTGGAGCTACACCTAGTGAGGCTCTTGCCTCACAATTTGAGCTAGAATTCTCATTGATCGCATGCATGGTGCCTAGTGCATTGGGATCTAGGTGGTATTCTAATAGTGGCACTTCCTTTCACATGACGGGAGATGCTAACCTTTTCAGTGACTTGGTGGAGAAATATCTCCAGTTGCATGTTGATTTGGGTGAAAATGGATGATACAATGTGATCGGAATTGGTACCATTACCTTTCAGGGGGATTCAGGTAAACTCATTCTTTTACAATATGTAGTCCATGTTCCAGGTTTAAAGAAGAATTTAATCTCAATCGCAATGTTAGACGATAAAGGGTATGATGTTGTCTTTAGTGAAGGAAAAATGTTCCTTTAGTACAAAGCAACAGGACAAGTCAAGAAGGTTGGGATTGGAGCTAATAATTTCTATAGAATTGAAGTAGATGGGATTTCTATGGAGCTTCCTACTGTTGGGAAGTGTAAGAAAGCCATGCAATTGAAGCTTGAGAGGGAGTTGGATTTTCATGTAGGTAAGAGTGAACCTCAGGATGTGGAGCAGCCATAAGATGAGGATCATGGAGTGGGAGAAACCACTCATGTAGAGAAATTTCGTTCCAGATCGGCAGAGGGAGTGCATGCAACTATACGACCAGGTGAGACGTGAGGCAACATGCATGAGTAATCCAAGAGGAGATTTCTGGGCATGATTCATTGAGATGGTGTGGATCTCATGAATTGAACCTGGCTACGAGGAGCCCATAGAGCAACAGTAGCATGATCAGTTGGATTGATGCGGGCAGATTAAAGTGACAGTGTCAGATACTAGAGCACGGTTCAGAGTTGACAGCAAGTGTAGAGTGCATGGGTGCAGAGTTCAATAGCGCAGTGGTTCCTGAAGACATGTGCAGTTGGTATGAGCAGAAGTCAAAGAATTTGATGATAGATGCATTAGACTGATTGAGTTGTTTGGAGTATTTCAGTTTCGGAAGAGTTGCAGAGCAGATGCATGGAGTTGCAGGGCGCTTGCAAAGGTTGCAGGGCGAATGCATGGAGTTGCATGTCACATGCAAAGAAAATCCTTTCTTGTTGAGAGGGAGTGTTGAAGATTGCAACAATAAACAATGAAGGAGGCATCCTGAAACATCATCCTTGATCCTAGTTGGAAAATAATCACCTAAACTAGGTGGGGCCCACACAGGCTATTTTTAGGTGTATGTCTATGTTTATACATGGTGAGCATATTTTATACGTGGCAGGAGGCTATTTGTGGATGGTTGGTCAAGTTGGAAAAATAGATGGACTTCTATTTTTAGACATATTGGGTGGAGTCTATTTTTAGACTGTCAGTCTAAAAATAGATATGTCAAATATTATTAGCTCTTAATAATATTTGGACTCTAAACATTATCTTATTCTCTTGGAGAACTTTAGTTAAGTGCAAAGATGTGGCAAAGGAGCTGACGGAAGGAATTACGATATTCCTAAGGGTTTACTAGAGCTAATGCATGGAGGACTTCAATTATAACTAATGTGACAGATTTTGGTGGAGTTATAGAAGTAGTTAGTGGAGTTGTGCTCAGTTTAACTTAGTTAGACATAGTTGAGCTAGTTGTATCTAGTCTAACTGATTGATACACTAGTGAAAGGCGTGAATTAATTAATAATTAATTCACTAAATGTTAACTCATTAATCAACTGAATAATACATCATTTAACTACAGTGCATGGACAGTTCAGTGGAGAGGTAGGTGAAAGAGAAAGTGTGACTATCAGTTGTGACTATAGTGATGCATTGATTGCATCCAAAACTCAGTGGAGATGCATATGAGGATTGTGTGATCAGGGCTGGAGAAATTTGAGTTCATCTAGAGCCATTCTTCAGCAGGGATTGCGAAGTAGAGGCAGGCTAGCAGGTAGCAAAGATCGGCGCATGGATTTGCAAGATCGAACTTGATTAGTGTGTAGTGATTGGATTGTACTGAGAGCTTGTGATAAGCTTTGTATGAGGATTGTTACATGATATCTATGACATATATTATATACAGAGAGTTGGGGTTTTCAGCTTCAGGCTTTCCTGTTAAAACAACTATGTTAATGTATGTGAATTTTTATGGTTTCATGTGTGCATTGTAATTGATTTAATTTCCGCATGTGATGATCAATGGTGGAATAGATTTTGTATTGTGCATGAAGTTAAAATAGTGTGTGATCAGGAGAATCTTGGACATATAACATATTAGTTATATGATTTTCTACAGTATCACTGGCGACTTATCCTTCTAGGGTGCAGCTTCCAATTTCATATAAACTTCATTTTGTGGCCAGCAACAACCCCCCTTTTTATTTAGTATTATCACTAATACTAAATAAGTGGGGACCCTTAGTCAAAAATTTATAAAATCAATTAGTGCTTGTGTTTCCTTTTTCAATAAAACTTATGATCATAGACTTAGGAGAATATCCCTTGAAAAATCTAAAAAACTTAAGTTTTATGATAGGATAGAATAAAATTATTTTTTAAGAAAAATCGCATCGCAAAAAGGTAATGAATACCTCTTTACAAGCGGAATTCTAAGATTGTGAAATCACGATGTGAAACTATGCACTAAAAGAACATTCATCACATCACATGCTTCAAATTTCATATGTTACGCTGAAAAATCTCAAAACCACCAATATGCGATGGGACATATCGCAAATTGCGTTTCGCAGAAAACACATTAACGAAGATTTGTCATTTGCTACGATCTAGAGATTTTGTGATATTTCGATTCTGCGATATTTGTGGTATTATGATATTGTAATTTCACGAGATTGCGATCTGCGATATTGTGAAGAAAATCGAAGATTGCCTTATCACAGATATTTAAGGCTTATTTTATGAAAAGTTTTTTTTCCATAAACCGAGACCTGGTTATCCGCTTTAATGTTAATCAATGAATTGGTTGTCAATCATTAATTAAATATGGTTTCGTTTTGATTGAAGAGCTATTTCACGTAAGGTGGTATATTTTATACATCTTTAGCATTTAAAGCTTTGTCGTCACCATTTTCCTATCATTATTCTCACTTCATTCGTAAACTGCAAGAACGAAGAATAGATAACTATACAAAGCAGTATTTAGGATATTATGGGAAAGAAAGACAAATCTTTGAGTTTTGAAGACAAAGAAATGACGCCCTTGTATACAGACACCGCCTGTAACAAAGATGTTGGTATTACTACTTGGGAGGGTATGTACAATCTACTTGAGGAAGAGAATCCCAGAGTAATGTAGGTTACAACTACTATAGGCTCACATGGGTCTTCTGAGGCATCTATTACAGAGCTAGCTTGCTCATTCTTGCACCGGATAGCGGCGAGGCCCAAAATTCTTCCATACAGGGACATGGTTAAATGGGTACTGGACAACACTGATATCACAAATGGATAGTTTAAGACTCAGGGTCAAGAACTCGTTGGCTCATTCACTCCACAAGATTTGAGACTCATGTATCATTTACCACAGGCACAGGCAACTTATAACAAACAGTTCATGGAGAAATTTGCAAAAGAAAATGAAAACCTGGCAGAATGCACCAAGGACTGGTCAGGGAGAGACGAACCACTAAATAAGGATAAAAATGGTATGTATAGTATTGGTTCTCTCACCTGCTCGTATTGCTTTGCTGCTGCTATGCTCTGTAGGCTTTTTGGAAAGCCAGGCATTAACAAATTTTCATCTGAATGGCTACCATTATTGAATGTTGTTGTTAATGCTACTGTTGTGGATTGGGCTAAGATATTATCTAACAACTTAGCCACGGCCATTTTGAATTATCGGTCTAAAAGAACTGTTTCTCAGAGGATTTATCCCCCTTTTTACTTATCTGCTTATGTGAGGGATTCAATTTGTTATATTTCCAAGTTTCCTTTAATGGGTTGGAAATGGATGACTCAAGACCCCTTACCCATTCATATTTATCACAAAGAATTGTGGGATTCCAAGTTCATTCCCTATTTTTACAAGATATGTCATGGAATCATGTTGCCCCTGTACAAAATGTTATATGATAGAGATGCTCCTAGGTTTTATCCCGAAGCAGAGGTAGACATACTTCCTGTTGCGAGATGGTTTGGAGAAGAACTATTTACATATGTTAGGGTATTTGGAAGTTTCTCTTCCCCTCATGTCTTACCTTTGTATGTTCCTGATAAACTCATGGCACGAGAAATTGCTTATCAAACCTGCAGAGAAGGAGGTTTGACTAAAGATTTGAAGGACAAAAAGAAGGCCATTTGGCCACAATTTCATGTGGCCTGTGGGGCCTTGTCACTATTTGATGTAGGCCATGCATTCAAAGAAGTAAACAACATAACATGTTTACTTTTGTTCAAATTTCCAAGAAGACCGTTCGACCCCTATGATATTGCTAAAAATTTCACTACTGCAGTCAAAATAAGAATGTTTTCTAAAGAAGATGATCTTTTTGATGACATGTTCCAAGAAAAAGGCACATTTAAAGAGGTTCTAAATTCGGCCCAAATGCGGTTTCCTCCAGTAGAATTTCAAGAGTTCAAGATATACAGGGAAAGGAGGTTAACTACTATCCCTTTGGATAAATTACACTTGAAACCCATAAGGGAACCAACTCCCAGTATTAATCTTCGTGGAAGTTCACGTATAGACAGATCTAAATCCAAGTCTAGGAGAGAAACGTCAGAACAGTCTAAGAGGTTTGAAAATGACCATGATAAAAGTGAAGGGTCATCAACGGATACTGCCTAGTCAAAGGAGCTTCCATAGCAACAGGTTTTGACCTCTCCATAGCTAAATCTTCCCCCTCTCATCATACAACAATCATCAATCAGAACTAAGTTAGACAAAGAATGGGATACATTCAATGATCTAATCAATATTGAAGGATAGAACACACAGACACCTATGAGGAATGTATAGGCGACAAAAGATATAATCACAGGAATAACTAGCAATGTCTTAGAAATGGAACATATTCCCATTACCCCATCCTCTGAACTTATGCTCAAAATAGAGGAAATTCCTCCTCTTGATGTATTTTATAGTCCAAAACACAAGGCAGTGGTAAGAAGACAAAGAAAGAAAATGAAATTGGAAAACGTGCTCTCTCATGATGCAGAGAAATTAGACATCCTATGGCAAGATCCTACTACTGATCCCACTAAAAATCTCACTAAATTATCTCAGATCATAGGAGAATATGACTCTGCAACCATTGATAAAGCATCTGAGGTACGATAATTACTGAATGAGAAAGAAGATCAAGTACAGGTTTTGCAACAACAGCTACAACAAGCCAATGCCAACAACGAAGCATAGAAACAGCTTGAAAAATTACAGCAGGACTTCCAACAAATGCAAATAGGATACCAGAACAGCTTGGTTGGAAAAGAGAAATAACTATAGGTTATGCAAGAGATGCACAAGGATGATCCCAATATTACATAATTCATTACAGAATCCATTTCATTAAATGATCAACTACTGCAACAACAGGAAATATTATGCCAAAGAATATCACAATGGAGCTGTTATTGTGAAGAAAGTGATAAAATCACTAATCATGTCGTAGACTTACGACATGATTATGATTTAACTGATAAAAGAGTTGTTGACTATTTGGCTTGGGAAGAAAAAGAGGAGGGGAAAAGAGCAGGTGCACCAATAATCACTGGAAATCACAAAGAAATTCTCTTTAATAATTGGAATGCACAAATTAGGAAAGCAGAGCAAGCGGCAGAAGAAGCAGCCACAACAACAGACAATGTTATTGATTGCATAAATGAAAATTTACACAAAGAAAATATGATCTCAGAAACCACTCCAGGGTATCTACCGAAAGCACAACAAATGCAGAGAGACTAGAGAGAGAAGGCTCAAGAAAAAGCAGAATCGATTAAAAGGTTAACTAAGTTGAATTGGGATTCTTACTGGGCGTGTTTGCTAAAACCACACAGCCAGTGCATGACTCTCAAATGTATCATCAATTCTGCCGAGAAGATGGCGCCAACTCTTGCCGATTCCATTTTCACAGGACAGTTAAAGTTTGAAGTCGGCCAGCCTACTCTTCTCAAACAAATGCTGAACGCTTGCAATTTCGAAGAACAGATTCACAAGTAGTTAGTTGTTAATTTTAATTTTAGATTTAGTATTAATTTTGCTTTATTTTTGCCTAAAATGAGGACAGTCATTTAAACCGTATCCTACATTTTTGTAATAAATTATTTTTAGATTTAGTTAGTATAATTTAAACCCTTCTCATGCATTTAGAGAAGGGTCCTGAAATTTGACAAAAAATTGTCCTCAAAAAATGCACTTTTGCACCCTCCGAGGAGGTTTTGATGAATGAATGGAACAGGATTTATTGATATCTGTGTTTAATATCTACTACTGATGTTGCACTTTTGTACTTTTAGTGGATGTTGGATTAAGAAGAGATAAGTCATTATTGCTTGAAGCTCATGAGTAGAACTAGTTATAAATGGTACTTTTATCTCTTAACTATTTCTGCCTTTGTGTTAAAGTGATAATTATGTTCATTTGTTTATATATTAATGATTGGATGCTTGAGTTATCATTTGGAAATTTTGTACGGTGATAGCTATTTATTTATGCTTAATATATGAGTAGCTTATTATGCGATATATTTTTCACAACTGTTTCGTCTAACTTTTTATACAAAGTGGTTTATCTCAATTGAATTCTTTTCTTATAACAATTGAATGATATTTATTACCAATTGTTATTTGAAATCATTTTAGATCACATAACGAAAATATTACATCCCGTGTTAGTTTAGAATTAGATATTTTTGTTTAATTAGAATACAATTTCATGTTATTAGACTAGAAATAGAATAAAAGCATTTCACTTAGGAAATTTTAGAAACAAAATATCAATTCTCAACACACACACACATATTGGGAAATTGGTCCCATTATCCCCAGTCGGACCCACTATACCAAACCGAAAAGGAGCTGCCAACTAAGGTCTGGACCGGGTGGGTATCCCCCTTGTTGTAGACCCGATTTTCGGGGCTTTCAACATATTTGGCGCTAGAAGGAGGGCCCCGAAATATGAATAGCAAGTAAGTCAAAATCTAAATACCATTCTGAGAGTAAATTGCCCTCACCATCTCCCCCGACTTCCCCATCGCACTTTGAATATTTAAATCTAAAGCCCGAAGTCGAAAGAACAACAGCCACTACCACAAACCCTTACTTTTCAGAAGAATATGCTATTGAACCTCCTGAAGTTGAGTCTTTGATCCATAAACTTCAACGATTTTCAATATCACCTCAAAGATCTGATAAATCTCAAGGTAGTATAACTTCGCAATATAACCCTGATCATCCTCTTACCAGATTACATAGCGAAAATTTTGGTGTTCAGCCAATTGAGTTACCTCTACCTACAAGGAAGAGAGCAAGGAAATCACCTAAAGAGTCTGATAGCGAGACTCTTTCATCATCATCATCCATCTCAACCTCTTCACCGCGAAGTCAAACTTCCACACCTCCACTTTAGACTATCGTCCATCAGTCCACTGGAACTTCCACATCTCCTTATCAAACATCTGGAATCTTAATACCCTCATCTTCCCAACCGCAGGGATCATCTTCTACCCTTTCCTCTGTTGATAGTTCAGTGATGGCCCAATATCCATGGAATAACCTAGGGGCAGTCTTAATGCCTGTGCCCTTGAGTCAAATACCGGCCCATCCTGAAAAATGGCTGCCTAAGTTTAATCCTGAAGCAGGCATGCTAGCAGAAGAACATATAAATAACTTTATGTTGTCCATAAATCTCAATGGAGTTACTAACTGATCCAGGTGGATATTGGTGGCCACCCACCTATTCCACTTGGCCCCCCACCATTGTCTCTTTCAGTTTTTCAGTTTCGGCATAACTTACTATTTTAAGCATTTTTTCAGGTCCTGAACTTCTGGAGCCGTTCTGAGGCCCTAAACGACGTTTTTTGGGTATCAAAGCATTATCCCGAAAGTTGTAGTCCTCGGATAGAGCTTTCTAATGATGTATCATGTGCGTCAAACGGAGATCGTATGCAAAAGTTACATCCCTGGGAAGTTGAAACACCAATTTACCCAAACGGGGCCCATAGTTTTGGCGCTTCATCTCCTAGGGTTAGGTTTTTGAGATGTTTAGGGTTCTCCATTGTTTCTCAATAATAATAGGCTCTCGAGCCTCATCGTAACGTAGTTCAGAGGCTCCGTAGCCGCCACATCTCTTCTCGTAAGATAGCCAAATTTAGCTCAGCGTTGGCTTTATTTCCAAGTCGTCCGTAAGCAAATTTCGCATCTTCGATATTAAATGAAATGAAGTGTTATTTCCGCCGCATCTCCGTATTTATGGTTATGTGTTGTCTGCTGGGCGTTTATACAAATCGGGATCAATGGCATCGCAGGGGTCTCCGTTTTTTCTCAATCCTTCTTGCATGTCCCCAACGCAGGTTTGGGTATAAGGAGCTAGGGTCAGACCGTGGAACCTTGCAAGACGCTGCAAACTCGACGGACGCCCATGGGGGACGAAAGAAAGATGGAGGGCGGAGATCTATCAAAATATTGTCGAGGAGGCCCTCGAAAAACAAAGGAACCGATGATGGATAAATTTTGCTCGCATCCTTCAATCCACGTCACCGCGTTGATCCGCATCCGTAGGCACTGTTACCACGTTATCCATGGTACAAGTAAATTTTGACATTCTGTTACTTCCGAGGGTCAAGAGAGATGCCTTGTATAGATGGTCGAATCTATTAGAAGGATATTTATTCATGACTTTTCGTACCGGGAGAAGATTATTTTCGCACTCCTCAAAGCTACCCCCCATGTTAAGGACTCGTTGGGAAACTCATCAGGAGAACAAGAATTTAATAAAACGTTCTCTCGTCTTGCCAGGACTAACTTGGAATTCTTTCCGAGATGTCGTAAGGAATAGTACCATCCCGTGGGGAGCTATGAGGAAAAGTACATATAATGGACCCTGTTGGGCCGTGAATACAACCACTTTGTAACACTTATTTCATCTATTTTTACTCTTCTCTATTATATCATTTGTTATAATTTATCATTTAAATCCATTTTATAAATGATTTATGCTCTTATGGATGAAAATTATTTATCTTCCTTTATTTCTAATAAATTGATGATTATGAATTATTTTATCAATGATAGTTTATAAATTTGGTTATAACATTATTCACCATTTTTAGCCTCCAAGGTAATTTCCAGATTGAAGATTTGATCATTAAAAGTGCCAACTCAGAAATGCGCTGGAATAAGGAGTGACAGTTTTGCGGTTGAGATTCTGAGCAAATGAAGACGAATCTGGAAAATCCGGAACATGGGTTTTGTCCAGAACGGACCCAATTAACTTTTTTAAAGAACGGTTTGCCCAAATTCGACCTGTGTTGAGAGATTCGCAGAGTTCTTTAAGCACGATTTTCTCAGTTCTGTTGTTGCGGCCGTCCTCCAAATCTCAGCTAAAAAGCCAAATTCGACTTGCTGTTGTTGAAAGATGGATGTAAATCTATTTTTTTGTTGATAAATTGGTTGGAAGAAATCCAATATTGTTATGGGAATATTGAATTTACTATTCAATTTCTCCTCCTTCTGATTATAAAAGGAGAAGCACGTATTGTGTAGAGGGATGATTTGGAGATACGTTTTTATGTAATTTTATGTTAAAACATCAGTTCTGATTATTGAGTCTCGTGAGAACTGGTTCATTGTACTTCTGTCTGATGCATTAATATAAGCTTGGTGGTTCTCTCATCTCTACGTCTGGATTAACTTAAGGCGGTGTTCCCTTGGGGGCTAAGGGCCCGGCCCCGGAGGACACTTGCCGCTGTATATTATCTCTTTGATTTCTGCGTGGTTTTGCTTATCAACTTGAATCGGTAATCTGGTGTGTTTTATTACAGCTCTGTTATATTTCCTATTTCATTCTCTGCAACAAGAAAATCGTAATGTGCATTCTAACGTATTGTTATTCCTTTAAAGTTGTTAATGTAACATTGCTGTTTAATTGCAGAGTAACCAAGCTGTAACCTTCTTAAGCTGGTATTACTGTATTTTTCTATGGTTTATACTTCAGACGATTGCTATTCAATTGACATATCAGGTCCATTGTGAATTGTAATCGTTAACCCTTTTCTAAATCCAGGTTAATACTGCAGACGTAATTTATTTACTATTAACGGTGCTCGTGTTAAGTTATTATGCATTTGTATTTGGCCTTACATACAACGTGTTGTGTGCGTATATGATTTATTAATGTTGTTCATACCTATCAATAGCGTTGCTGTTCCATTAGCGTGTTCTCGCTAACTTGCCTTTAAAAGTGAAGATTGTTATTTGATCGTGAAAAGTGCATTTGGGTTAATAGATTAAGTTTGCTTCGATTTACAGACTGAATGCTGCTTGTCAGTTCCATTTTAGATTTGTCATACCACCTTTATTGTCAGTTTTATTTACTCAGATTTGTTATTTTGGTGTGAGACTATTTATAACAATGTGAGCTTTGCATTCACCGTAGCCTTGATCCATCTGGTCTATGCCTAATTTCCTTTACACGCTTCAAAAGGATGATATTATTACCGACCCGATCTCTGATACATTGCTTATTTTTCTGAATGCATGATTTAAGTCTTAAAGTGCTTTGCTGTAAGTAGATTTTATTTCCAGCTTTCATTTACTTTTGGATTTTAAGCACTATACTGCAAAACATTACTCTTGAGTAAATAGCCGCCTCAGACTGAGTACACTCTTGAAATAAAAAGTCGTCACTGGGTTGATAATTAATGTGAAGGTAATTAGGAGTTAAAAAGACCCTTTTTATCGCTCCACATTTTGGCGCCGTTGCCGGGGAGAGTGTAGCCATTTCTAAAGAGTAGTGTGAATCTGATGAGTGCCTGCTAGGGAAGAGTTGGATATTAAAAATGGAAGGTAAGAACCTACGTGCGGAGTATGTAAAAGCCTTTCTCCACTGTCCGCTTTCCTAACAGATTTTTTGTTGCTTTGTTGGGTAAAAATAGATGTTTGAATTTTTGTGTGAATGATTAGGAAAAAGATAGAATTTTTTTTAAAAAATGGATCACATGATCTCATACAAGTGGTGATGTAAGCACCACCCATTTCCCTAACCGATTGACAGGAACATTTGAAGAAGGAGCCTCGAAGAAACACATGAAGAACATCTTATATTATGGTAAGAAATGGCTCACGTTTCTACTTTTGAATTTCCTATCAAAGATCTAGGAGGAGGGACACAAATGCACATAATTCCCCCATCTTTACCAAATTTTCATGGTTTAGCAAATGAAGATCCAGATACATTCTTATTTGAGTTCGAAATACTTTGTAGAGGATATGATTATTGTACTAATGATCAACGATTGAAAGTGTTTCCTCTTACTCTAAAAGGAGCAGCTCTCCGATGGTTCATGAGCCTAGGTGGGAATTGCATCCAATCATGGGAGGACATGAAGAACATATTCTTGAAGAAGTACCAAGACTATTGCAAATCCAATGAAGATATTTTCAGTATGATACAAGGGGAAGATGAAAGTTTGGAGGACTATGTAAATCGATTTCATTACAACCTTCAAAAATCAAAATATAAGCATTTGGAGAAAGAGATCTTAAAAACACTCCTTCTTAAAGGAATCAAAGATGAATTTTTAGAACTCTTAAATCTGATAGGAAAAGGTGATGTTTTTCAGTTATCATATGATGATGTTTGTGAGTTGTGCATAAGGTATTCAAGAGGAATCTCCAAGGCCGGTAAGAATTCTAGAGATGTTTGTTCTTTCTTTTCCAAATCTGCTACAAGAATAGGAGACATAAGAGCTGAAATCAATGATTTATTTGAAAATTTTAAAGTTGATTTTATTAGCTCTCTAAGCTCAAAATTGGACATTTTGCAGGTTCATAAAAATGAAGAATTTGATGAAGTGTTTTTCCCTCATGACCAAAAGGAGCAGCCCATAGATGGTTACTCTTCCTTATCTAGGATGGAAGTATCATATCAAAGAGGTGAGGAAGCCGCAACAAGGTCAAAACCATGGAAATCATGGCCTACAGGTATGGTTCAAAACACTTCTTCTCCATTCTCTTACTTGCATAATCCATTATGGAATACTCATGTTCTAGGGAAGCTATGTCAATTTCAATATAACCACCAATCTTATCTACAAGTTTGGCATGGTTCACCTTATGATTGCATGACTACTCTCCCTCATCTTGTAGCACAAGCACATTCTCCATATTCTCCACTAGCTCTTTCACAACATCCTGCTTGCATATCAAATTTATCCACTCAACCCAACCAACCACATCATCACAATGCTCCATTCCATACACAATTTCCTGCTCAACTAATTCCTCCCCCGCTAATTCCACACCCTCACCGCAATAAACCAGTACAACATACTTACAGTGTTGAACTGCCAAATTTACCTACCCTTCCCACCCATTCTATCTCACATGCGCCATTAGAGAAAACTTACAATGAGATTCAGAATGTTTTAAATTCAAAAATTGTAGAAGTTATGGAGGAAAATGAGCTTACTTCTAGTTTGTATCAACAAACCATTTTAAAAGCTCAAGAACCTCATGATATGATGGAAAATCAAGAAAATAAAGGATATATTGAAGATTGGTTTCACTCCATCACTTGTTTGCAACATTGCTCCACACTTCAACAATTTTTGACTCCATCTTTTCAAGGGAAGTTGGCTTCTCATACCCTAATTTTTATCAACATGTATTTTTCAAATTTGGGTATGTGCATACTAGAGGACTTATTTCTAAAATGGTTCCACTGGAAATACTCTTATACATAAACATATTCGATTCTCAAAGAAGAGTAGGATAGTGGAGAAAATAAAATAAAATAAAATAAGGACATAAATAAATGCATTTTGTTTTTTTTGTAAAAATAGTTGTTTTTTTTGTTGCAACACGCTATCGAAATCAACATCGGTGATAAATATTTCAATTTATTTGTGTATGTAGATGAATTATATTGCAAATAACAATTCTATAAATACTTATATTCATTTTTTATCACCAATTTGAAAAAATGCTTGAATATCATTTTTTTGGCTTGCGGGCTTGATGAATTTTCTGGAAAAACAGTCGGGACAGTCATGTTTTGAGGGACCAAAAATGAATATTTTTAAAACCTGTTTCTACCCTAGGTATCCCTTGATGTCTAATTTCTAACCCAATTTGAATCAGTCAATTTGGATTTGAAACGAAAAAGTTAGAACCAAAACATTGACCGGATGTCTAGCGGGCAGCTCAGGAACAGAGTTGGGACAGTCAGTTTTTGGAGGTCTAAATGAATGAATTTTTAAAACCTGTTTCTATGGTAGATTCCCCTATGAATCTAGTTTACAATTCAATTGGAATCACTCATTTTCGATATCGTATGGGGAATTTATGATCAAAATACTGACTGTCTATCGTAAATCAGCACCCTTAAAATTATGTCTTTCCGGCTGTTCCTTACAGTATTTGACCTATCAATTTTTCTTGTCTTCAAAACCTGTTTCTATTGGAGATAAATAAATTAATCTACTTTCATTTCCAATTTGAATCATTTGAATCCGACATCAAACGAAGAATCTATGCTTGAAATATAAATCGTTGGTCTAGATTGGGTAATTGAAAATGACTATGTTATGCAGGTTGCTCTAAATAAAATTGACATATCATATCATTGAATTTCTAAAACCTGTTGCTACTGGAGATAAACCTTTGAATTAGCTCTCATTTGGCTTTTGAATCACTCAATTTCGATGAAAAACAAAGAAGTTGTGATTAAAACACTGCTGGATAGTATGGTCGACCATTGCTCTCCCGCAGGTGACAAATAAATTTTACTTTGTTATTTTCTCAATGGATTTGTTATATAGAGTAACTACTTGTTGTTTTTTGCATCATTATTGGATTAGGAGAGTCCGATCACCTCTCTTTCTCCATGATTTAATGTTTTATTGCAGGTAGACACTCGCTTTTTTGCAGGTCCTGGGAAAATAAAGAAGGTCAATTTATGGACGAGTGATTCTTGAAAAAAAATTTAACGAAACAAAGGAATTTCATCTAAGTCATTACCCAACGGATTCATAATAGAACAAATGAAGAATTGATTTCAATTTGAAGATTCATGTCTTATCACTGCTGCCAAAACATTTTTCAAAGAGATCATTTTTTTTGACATAACATCACAGCTGTTGTAACTTAATTTAGTTATTTACATATTGTTTAAAACGTTGTTTCTTTTCTGATATTTTTATATTTTGTATTTCAGGTGTTGCTTCATTCAAACTATGACCCATTCTCAGCATCAATACAGTGAACAGCTAATTCATTCTTTGCGTGCTTGCATTTCATGCTTGTGCATTTTTGCTGTTCTTTTTCTGAAGGGACAGCGTTTGTGTGCACTTTTGTCGTTTTTGCTGTTCATTTTTCAAAAGGACATCAATTTCGTTTTATTATTCCTTTTCCAAAGGAACAACACCTTTTTGGTCAGCAATTCATTTATCACGGGTCATTTTGCCATTCCTTTTCCACGACTCTTTTTGCTGTTCCTTTTTCACGTTTTGCTGTTCCTTTTCGAAATGGAACAGCACTTCTGCACTTTCACGTTTGTTGTTCCTTTTCGAATGGAACAACACTTCTACATTTTCACGTTTTGCTATTCCTTTCCAAATGGCATAGCACTTCTGCATTTCCACTTTTTGCTGTTCCTTTTCGAATAAAACATCATTTTTGCACTTTTACGTTTTGTTGTTCCTTTCCAAATGGAACAACATTTCTGCACTTTCACGATTTGTTGTTCCTTTCCGAATGGAATAGCACTTTTGCACTTTTCATTTTTGTTGTTTCCTTTTCCAAAGGAACGACACGTGTGTTTTTGCTGTTCCTTTTCCAAAGGAACGGCACTTGCGTTTTTGCTGTTCCTTTTCCAAAGGAACGACACTTGCGTTTTTGCTGTTCCTTTTCCAAAGGAACGACACTGTCCATTTTGCTGTTCCTTTTCCAAAGGAACGACACTTGCGTTTTTGCTGTTCCTTTTCTAAAGGAACGGCACTTTTAGTTTTTGCTGTTCCTTTTTCCAAAGGAACGACATTTGCATTTTTTGCTTTTTTTGTGTGCATTTCCTTTGTTGTTCCCTACAAGGAACAACACTCTTTTTGAGTGTTTTTGCTGTTCCTTCAAAAGAGAAACACTTTGGGAGTATTTTCGAGAGCAACCCTTCCTTCCTCTTGTGGAATTGTTCTTAGTTCATCTCAACCACATTTTACTGATTCCCCTTCATGGCATGAAGTACACTATTTTTATGAGGACAAGAATTATGGATTCTATTGAAGCGAGTTAATATCATTCACGTTATGATATTTAACAGGACAACTCCTTGATGATAGATTATTTTCAAAAGTGACACAATTATTTATATACTACTTTACTGCATTGTTTTCTGTTGAACCTGATATTGATTGATCATCTTAATACCATGCTGGTTCCACCCTTCTGGATTATAATCTTCTCTGTCTGTAATAAATGAGATTATGGGTATATTTTTCTATTGACATGTTCAACTTCTTCCACCATCCCTGCTCTTAAGGAGTACTGAGCCTCCCTTTTTTTATCATAAAATTGTGTAATAACAACAAAATTTTGTTCACAGATGGAGGATAGGGGGTCTCATTACGAGCCAGCCTACCATGTTCATAAGGTTGTAAGAAAGTGACATTCCCATTATGGCCACCACACCAGGGTTATGATCCATTCGATAGTCAAATTATCCTTGGAACAGGAGGTCTCATCACGAGCCGGCCTGATCACTTTTGCTACATCCCAGTGAATGGCAGTGTGGTTATCTGGTTACCACGCCAGCACACTGATCTCTTCTGTAGAACAGCACTGTAACTCTCCATTTATAAATTGAGGATTCTGGCTCATATGGGTTAAAAGGCAACCCTGCCGAGGCTATGGACGCCTGCTGGCAGCAGCGGCTCTGCTTATGGTATTGAAGTTATATCTTATCGTCAATTATTATTATAATACCCTTTTCTTATTTTTTCTTTTTATCAGAGAAGTTATTTCCTTAGCTTTTTCCCTGTTTTGAACCTTTATGCATGAGAAATTGTTTTATGATCAATCACATCATTTTCAGCTAGAATGTTGTCAGTTAAGCATCTTTTTAGCATATTGTTGTCCTTTTTCGTTTTGCATAAACTATCATCAATCCAAAGCGTCCTATCTCTTATTCATAACTATCCTTACACACTCTGCTTTCATTATAACCATAACTCTCGCTGTCCTATCATTGATTTGTGTCCTCTACTGCTGTATTGTTCATTCCCTTGCCTTGCCATCAGCACAACACCTTTCATATGATTTATGGTCATGGAATTCCTTTTCCAATTGGAGGGGGGAATGTATGCATTATGGGATTGCATGCGATATGATTACTGCACTCTGCCATCACTTGTTGATTTGCCAAAATATTAGTATTGCATGTATACATAAGTTTTTCTGATTGAAATTTTTGCATGCATCTTATCTACTGCTTACACTATGGATTCAAGAACATTGTATGCCAAATAGTGCTTTGTTTGTAGGAAAACAACAAGTATGGGCAAAATTCTATCCACAGCTGACCACACTATTGCACTTAACCGAAGAGGCTCGCGAACGTGAACAATTCTTCAGACATGATGTGCTTACCTGGATTCCACCTTTTGTATCACTTTCAGCACCAACTCTGCCTACATCAGCTTCAACAAATGCCAGTCCATATATGTCATTCCACATTTTTCTTTTTGGAGGTAAAACTTGAGGTAAAATAGCATAATTTTCTGATTTATTACGAATTTAGGAGAATTTCATGAAAATCCATTTTGAGCATTATTTATCATCCTTCATTCCACATCTTTACCACTTTCCTTTTTTCAGCAGCATATCATTTTCGAGTATGGGGGAGTGTTCCTTTCATTCATTTCTTTCTTATGACCATGTCATCCATATTCTTTATCATCCATTGTTATTCTTATTCATTCTCAACACCTCCATTATTCCATGTTGTTTTACACCAAGCATAGAATTCAACAGCTGGTAGCAACCTCCTCTATTTGTTTTCTAGCATCGCATGAGGACATGCTAATTCTTCAGAGAGGGGGAGGAATTGCTATGCATGATGGATGTTTTCTATTTTCTTTCTCATTTACGGCATACAATTTCATTTTTACACAGTGCATAAATTGATTTCCATAATATTTTTAAAACTATGAACTCAATTCTTGTGATTTTTGGAAAACACAGACGTATCATTAATACAAACCCAGACGATTTCAAGATAAATTGGTTCATAAAATTTCGGAAATCATGCACTCTCAGCTACAGTCATTTTGTTTATATCTCATGATTCATGCATCAAAACAGTCTGATTTTTGGATCATAAAGGCATTCATATATTATAAATCTACTTGCCAAATTTCAACAAAAGCTGGTTTGTAGTTTTTGAGAAAATGGTTAATGAAGTTTGCTGTTATCTATATCATATTTTGCTGCAACTTCATACATATAGTTGAATGTCAATATAAAAATTGTTATGTCTTCATCAAGATTACTCATTAATTAAGGAAGCATTCATTTGTTCTCAAATTTTTATTGCTTGGTTAACACATGGGTTTTGTCTTGGGGTTGCATGAAGACATGCAATATATCCAGGTTTTCGTTGCATGAGGACATGCAACATATTGAGTGTGGGGGTGTGTTGGGCCGTGAATACAACCACTTTGTAACACTTATTTCATCCATTTTTACTCTACTCTATTATATCATTTGTTATAATTTATCATTTAAATCCATTTTATAAATGATTTATGCTCTTATGGATGAATATTATTTATCTTCCTTTATTTCTAATAAATTGATGATTATGAATTATTTTATCAATGATAGTTTTAATAAGTTGGTTATAACCTTATTCACCATTTTTAGCCTCTAAGATAATTTCCAGATTGAAGATTTGATCATTAAAAGTGCCAACTCAGAAATGCGTTGGAATAAGGAGTGACAGTTTTGCGGTTGAGATTCTGAACAAATGAAGACGAATCTGGAAAATCCGGAACATGGGTTTTGTTCAGAACGGACACAATTAACTTTATCAAAGAACGGTTTGCCCAAATTCGGCCTGTGTTGAGAGATTCGCAGAGGTCTTTAAGCATGATTTTCTCAGTTCTGTTGTTGCGGCCGTCCTCCAAATCTCAGCTAAAAAGCCAAATTCGACTTGCTGTTATTGAAATATGGATGTAAATCTATTTTCTTGTTGATCAATTGGTTGGAAGAAATCCAATATTGTTATGGGAAGATTGTATTTACTATTCAATTTCTCCTCCTTCTGATTATAAAAGGAGAAGCACGTATTGTGTAGAGGGATGATTTGGAGATACGTTTTTATGTAATTTTCTGTTAAAACATCAGTTCTGATTATTGAGTCTCGTGAGATCTAGTTCATTGTACTTCTGTCCGATGCATTAATATAAGCTTGGTGGTTCTCTCATCTCTGCGTCTGGATTAACTTAAGGCGGTGTTCCCTTGGAGGCTAAGGGCCCGGCCCCGGAGGACACTTGCCGCTGTATATTATCTCTTTGATTTCTGCGTGGTTTTGCTTATGAGCTTGAATCGGTAATCTGGTGTGTTTTATTACAGCTCTGTTATATTTCCTATTTCGTTCTCTGCAACAAGGAAATTGTAATGTGCATTCTAACGTATTGTTATTCCTTTAAAGTTGTTAATGTAACATTGCTGTTCTCCACATAACGTTATTGCTATTTAATTGCAGAGTAACCAAGCTGTAACCTTCTTAAGCTGGTATTACTGTATTTTTCTATGGTTTATACTTCATACGATTGCTATTCAATTGACATTGTGGTTCCATTATGAATTGTAATCGTTACCCTTTCTAACCAGGGTTAATACTTGTGATATCAGACTCAGATTACTATTAACGTGTGCCTGTGTTAAGTTATTATGCATTTGTATTTGGCCTTCCAGCGTGTTGTGTGCGTATATGATTTATTAATGTTGTTCATAATTTATCAATAGTTATTGCTGTTCCATTAGCGTGTTCTGCTTAACTTGCCTTAAAAGTGAAAGATTGTTATTTGATTGTGAAAAGTGCATTTGGGTTAATAGATTAAGTTTGGTTACGACTCGCGAGACTTAGCTGTTCGTTTGCTATTCCATTTTAGATTTGTTGTTCAATTCTTTATTTGCTGTTCTATTTACTCGCATTTGTTGTTTTGGTGTGAGAGACGATCTAAGGCTGTTGTGAGCTTTGGCATTCACTGTTTAGCTCTCAGACCCGTGGTCTATGCTCTAATTTCCTTTACATCAGTTTCCAAAAGGATGAGTTATTATTACTGGACCCTTGACTGATACATTGCTTATTTTTCCGAATGCATGATTGAAGTCTTAAAGTGATTTGTTGTAAGTAGATTTTATTTCCAGCTTTCATTTACTTTTGGATTTTAAGCACTATACTGCAAAACATTACTCTTGAGTAAATAGCCGCCTCAGACTGAGTACACTCTTGAAACAAAAAGTCGTCCCTGGGTTGACAATTAATGTGAGGTAATTAGGAGTTACAAAGACACCTTTTTATCGCTCCACATCCTCTTGCATTCAACCTTTCCTTTTAACTCACTGCCACAACCCCATAACACCTTTCTGCACTTAGAGTCTGGTCTTACCTGAGTCTACTCTTGCTCAAATTTTTCTTTATACACCCAAGTATTTTTCCTGCATTCAGTATTTTCTTCATAAAACAGGCGTAACCACAGAGAACCCTGGATATGAAATATATTAATATTTATTATCTACCTCTCAGCAAGATCGCGTCCAGTTATATCTATCTCATTTCTACATTCCATAGGTTTTACGTTATAATCCTCCTTTTCCTCCTTTGATGCGATTTAACAGAGGAAATTTTTTACATCCGGATTTGAAATCCTTTAGAGTCTACCTTTGAAACTACATCGCATCCAGGCTCTTGTCACTCTTCGTATTTTGCTATTTCAATGTGGTTCTATTCCTCCTGAGCTTTGTGATTACGATATCTGATTGGTTCCGTGCCAGACTTTAAATCCTTTATTATTTGGCTTTGTAACTACGTCGCATTCACTCCTCGTATCGCATCTCGCACTTCGGCATTTTAACATGATTCTTCAGCACTTATCCTTCTAAGCTTATGATGTGCAATATGTGGTCCAAGCCCACGTCATCTGTGACATGAGCTTGCCATGTCACTGCCACGTCACTCCAACGTCGTCTTTCCATGCCATCTCCCGTAGTTTTCATTTTGCAATTTTTGTGTCTCTTCTTTTTTGCAATACTCCTTCCGCTGCAATTTACGATATGCAATCACATCGCATCACAAACCCCACTTCTTATCACATCACAACTTAAAATGATTGAATTGTGATAACTTAACATATAAATATAAAAATATGTGATAGAGATGTGTGCTAACAATCTTATGGCCGAATGCGATATAATCTGGATCACCCGTTCTCCTACTTTATGTTTGCAATATGATCTAGACCATCAATCTTCGCTTCACTCTATGGCATGATCTTATGAATGTAGAACCATTTTTCTACACACATTTTACAACTAGCCCAACTTGACCCATTCATTCATTTCTTTTCTTTGTTCCACACATACACCCAACTTGACCTTTGCTACACACTTTTCTTTTTCTTACTGTTCTGAACATGAATAGCTCGACTTGACCCTGCACTGCACAAATGTCTTCTTTGATCATTATGATGTTGCTCCTTGCCTCTTTACTTCTCCTCTCAACTACTTTTCCTTAATTATAATTATGGTGTTGATCCATGCCTCTTTTTTACTCCTCTTCCTTGCTCCTTTTCCTATAATGTTGCTCCTCTGTCTCTCTTTTAATCTTTGTTGCTCCTCTAACTCTCTTTTATGCTTCTCCATTTAACTTTTATCTTCTTTTCCTTATTTCTCCATTATACTCCACTTGATCCAGATCTAATCCTTTGTTCTCAATGATAATTTTGGTGTTGCTCCTCTTGGGTTGTGATTATTTTAAAGGGATAAGGCAATATCAAAGTCAAGAAAACGAAGAGCTGGAGCAGGTAAGATGGAGACCCAACGCTTCAAGCGTGGGCCAAGTAGCCCCAATTTTTCCACACCACATCATTCATCACCCATTGTGGACTCACATCCATGCTAATAATCGAGCAGGGTTTAAAGAAATGAATGATGATCTCAGATAAGAGGAAACTCGCGGGCAAAAACAACCTGCAGGTGATCAGTGTTGGTGCCTTCGCAGTTGACTCTGATAGAATTCCACTGACCACAGATCTATGACTCATGATAAATGTGGTGGAAATGCCCTTGATGGGTGCGTCATACCCTAGAGCACTCATAGAGTGACATAAGTGGCCTGTCATCCATCTGCCACACCACTCATCCCCCTACTCATTGCATATCGCCCCCTGCAATTTTTAACCTTTACCTCTTAAGACTTAGCCGAAACTTATATTTCTATCGATGCGATTCGGTGGGACCCATCCAACCTTACCGCATTACCAAATCGCATGCAAACCTTTGTTTCTGCCTTTCCCTTACCTTTTCTCCTTTTCACACTTCCTGATGTTTAAGTGCCTACATATTGCACTTCATAAATATTATTGTTTACCCTCCACCGCTAACGCATAATTCTTACGATTTGCGATATGCGGGTGGCCCCACTTCCGTTCATGCCACATCACCTTCCTCACCATCGCACTTTAGGCATCACCCTTTTTATTACTTACCCTACGTTTTTCACACATAGATATTACGATTTTCGATGTGCGAGCAGTGCCACCTCCGTCATTTCATGTCACTCCTCCCACACTTTACACTTCGCAAAAAGTAACATTTAACCCCCGTCGTGCGCGTTATAAAATTTGTGATATGAGATCTGCAGGAGTGCTCCCACCTCTGTCCTAACATGTAACCTTCCCCACCCCACACTTCACACATCTCACTTTTTGCCTTTTACTCCTCGCTTCTTACATCTAACTCCTACGATTTGAGATTTATGTGCAAAGTTTGGGTCCAATTTCAGTGTTAATGAGTCCTACTCAATCCACTTACATTTCCGCCATCCTGCCTTTAACTCTACTCCATGTCAATGCATCCGACTGCTCACAATCTATTTCGCACCCCCTCAACCTTTCAAAGGTTAATGCTGAGGGGGGGTCTAAAATTTCCAGTTTTTAATACCACCTCTAGTGCTATGTGGCAGCTTGTAGTGATTTCGCACCCCCGCCATCCAATACAAAAAACCATCCATGCCCCCCTCCGAAATTTGGTTTCCAGTTTACAATTAAAACACATCATCGGTCTTTGGGTGGAACACGTAGTTACAGTTATTCATCTTGTTCAGGAATTCTCCACTAAAGAGCCAGCCGCACACAATACAACTAACCACTTCAAAACGAATTAACTGTAAATCATAAGAGTGAGGGAGTGGAGACTTTCAAGCAACAGATGGAACCGTATGATTACAAGCATGCCTACCCACCTACGACCGCTCCTCGCCATACTGTTTGAAGGCTCCCATAATTTTCCTCCATGGTCAACCATGTCTTTTTTGTTTTCTATTTGAATATGATGATTTTTTGGTGAAATCTCAATTTCACCCATTCCTGTTTTAATTCTCTCAGTACGAAAGTAATTTCTCAATGTACGCTCTCCAAGTTAGGTAGAATAATTTTATTTCATAAGTATGGTTCGATCATAAATTATTCGATCGTAAACCCTCGAGGAGAACTCTATATGTAGTGAGTTATAAGATGAAAGAGGGGTTCTGGAATTTTGAATAATTTTCTTGTAGTTTTGTATGATTGTGCTCCCTGTGCTCTGAGATACTTATTTGGGAGAGTTGTTTAAACTTAATATGATACAGAGCTATTATTTGGATTCTATATGGAGCAATGAGTAGTATGTATTTGTTTCCTTCTGTTATCAGTAATATCCTTCTTATTTGTAATCATATTTTATGATATGCTTCTTTGATGGTTCGTGTGATGTAGCTGCCGGTGGTATGTAATTTGATTGATGAATTAGGGTCGGTATAATGCTCAAGTGTTAATGATCATGTATTAATCTTGCTGCACTCCCTTAATTCGTGCTCCACGAACCTATGTTGTTGTCCATATCGCATTCACATTTTTTTTGTCTAAGTTCACAGGGGGACATATTCTTAATCCTCTTAAGCCTCCCTCTTGTGGATTCCTTCTCCGTTCTTTCTCTATGCCTTTCCATAGTTTTAAAGCTTTTTATCATTGTTTTATACTTGGCCCATTTAAAATCCATCTAGCCTCACAGCCTCCTGAGTCCTCTCATATTTTGGGGAATTCACATGAATCATGCTCAAATGATCTTCTTCATTCTTGAACCACCAAAACTATTATTCTCTTGACCCATATCCTATCATAGGCATTTATACAATTGTCCACATTTAACCTCTTATTTTAAGATGTCCTTGACACTGGTATTTTGCAACTCAAGGCTTTCTCTAGGAGCCACAACATCTTTTTAGCACCGTTGTCAGGGATAAGAGTAAAGAAATATTATCCCTTGAATACAACATTATCTTCACCCTTCAATTAGGTGAGCATGAAGGGTTGAGAGTTTCATAGCGCTCACCTTGGCAACTCCACTGTAAAATAGTCCTAATCAGAAGTAGTCTTGGCTTTCACTAGGCCTCACACCAGATTCATATCCATCATCTAATCCACCTCTAAATCATATGGTTTTGTTGAGTTTATTTTTGAACAAGTATGCCCCCTTGGCCCTCCCTCAACCTCTAAATGATATGCCACAATATTATCTAAAACTCCTTCCTCGGTTCACCAGGGAAGATAGTACTTATACAAAGAGACATATTGAAAAATTTTGCACCTTTTCTGAGAATTTAAATGTAGAGAAATTAGATGTGCTATTAAGACTTTCTGTCAAATATTTCGATGGGGAATCCTGGAAATGGTTCAAGTCTCTAGCTGACCATGCAATCCACACCTAGGAAGAAATGGAAAATTTGTTCACATTGAAATAGGTAGAAAAGAAGGACCATGGATATGTTCTCATAGAGTTCAATGCTCTTAAGAAGAGACACAATGAGGATGTAACAAAATTTATAAAGAGGTTCAATAAGCTTTATAATAATCTTCATGTTGAAATAAAGCCTCCCCAAGCAGCTGCTAAGGTGGTTTTCATAGGAGCTTTCAAGCCATATTTTGGGTTCACCTTAAGAGAAAGGAGATCCACATCTCTGGATTAGATCCAGACTAATGCGTTGGAGGTAGACGAAAACTTTGCTTCTTCTGGTAAGTTCAAGGGCAAGCTAGAACATGAAGCTAGAAGAAATAAGGGGGAGGAGGCTTCTACCTCAAATCAGGAGAGGGAATTACAGGAGCATAGAATACAATAGATGAATAAGATGATCAAGAACCTCTCAAATTATATGGTTAAGCTTCAATCAAAGGCCAAGAATTCCCCTCCTCATTCCAACTGTTGTGGATCATTATCTACATATCTTTTTTATATTTCATTTCGAAATTTTAAAAGAAAAAATAAAAAATATATATAATAAGAATTCGAAAATGTGCTATAGTATGAAGTTGTTAATACTTTAGCATAAAAAAAAGAGGAACGCAATGTATTTCTAATTTTTTCTATACATGAAGCGGTCATCAGCCTTATGTTGATATATATATTTCAAGGTTAAGACCCGAGCAACTTCCTGAGCAGAAGTCGCAATCACACAAAGAATCTTACGGATAAGCTATTGCGAGGGGTGAATTAGCCCATCGGTTATCAAATCCTGATCCCCCGCAGTTGACCAGTCAGATCTTGGAAATGGCGTGATCAACGGTTCAGATTGATTACGGGGGGTATGGATCAAACTTCTCCGCCGTACTCACAGACCCCGCATGATGTCAGCAGCCGAGGTGGAAAACAGCTGTCACCCACTTTCAACTGTTTTTCCATGTCATTCCTGTATTTATTTCGGATTTCCGTAGCCTATAAAAGGGGTTCTTCCATCCCGTTTTGGTTTATATGTGACTGTTTGTCCATTTTATCTGCGTCCCGCCACCTTTGTCTTATTCGTTGTCCCACGAATTGCTTTCAAATTCCTGTCAGCCATGGCGAAACGAGCATCGTTGTCTGGTTCCTCAAGTCTCAGTCCCCTCCTGGATAGTGAAAAGGATGTTCATGATACCGCGTCATCCGTCAACCACCCCCTACTGCATTACCAAGTAACCCTGAACACTGACAAGTCCCCTGTGTTATCTGCTATGAAAAGTTCGGGTGTGTTGTCCGCTTGTGTTCTGAAAACTCACTTCTTCCCCGATTTCATTTCATGGTTAGTTTTGTCTATGTACCCTGGCAAGTGTTTCGTTATGAATTCTCAGGGGGGAAATATCCTGCAGGTTTCAACACAATTAATGCGCCAAGCATTATGTTTTCCAGAAGATGAGTCTCCATTGCAGTTCTCCGAAGATTCGTTGGTTCAGTATTTCGAAGATGTTTCAAATGAAGAGTTTAATCGTTGCATGTCGTTTTTGATACCAAGTCCAGAGAAAACCCAATTTGAAGCAGGAAAGTTCATTTTGGAAGCGTTCAGTGTTCAGTATAGGCCAGTTCTTAGCTGCATTACAGAGATTTTGGGAAAAGACGATGAACATGAAATTGATAAGTCAGTCTTAGGGATGTTTGCACTAATGATGAAGCCAGGAGTGGTCCTTGATATTCCATCATTTTGGCAGGAAGTAGTAAATTCCCAATTGATTGCCTTCCCACTAACAGGTTTCTTCAGATTTCCATCATTGGTTGTTTATTTATTTTTGTATCAAAATGTTGAAGAGTTCATGAATGTGGGTTTAAATATAGTTGATAGTAATAAAAGTAAGCAGTCAGTTTTATTCTGGACCGATATGGTTAGAAAGGAAGAGAATGAAGCCGGGCTGTTTGAATTTGCTGACCAATTCATGACTACTGCTTATAAAATTTTGAATGGAACTCTTCCTCCATGCTTTCTGCCAAAGGCCAGGGAGTTCTTACAGTTAGGACCCAATTGTAAATTTGGAGATTGGTTTGTATTTGAAGATTATTTTGAGATAAGGTTGTATGGAGTTAGTATTGAGCCCTATAGGCTCCCAACCTTCGTTCCCATGAGACTTTTCACCCTGGAGTTTATAAGGAAAAGTCTTAATGTAGACCAAGTTCATTTTCTGCCCATGAAGAAAGGATTGATGTACAAGTTGCCTATGAGTGTAGGCCCTTTTGTGGTCAACATAAGACAAGCTTTTGATGAAGTATCAAAAATATTGGAAGGGACGCAGTTGTTGTTGGGAGAGAAATGGCCTTATGATCCACATGGAATAATTTCTCAGAAAAGGGTTGAGAATGGGTATGCTGCATTTTCCCATGTAAGTAAACCTGATTTGGAGAAACTGGCTAATCCAGGAGAGTCAGGTTCATCAAAGACCATTATTCAAACACCTGCAATTTTGGAAAGAATGAGAAAAAGAGGTAGAGAGGATGTTATTGAAATCGATGATGAGGAGCCCCGAGAGGAAAAAAGAACCAAACTAGAAGAAGACCATTCTTCCAATTCACCTAGTTTTACTCTCTAGGTCAATGAAGAACAAGATTGCCCCTCATCTCCTAGAAGACAGGAACTTCATTTGGAAAAGGCTCCTTCAATGAAGAAAGTGTTCACATAGATTGAGGAAAGGAACCAGAGGATAAAAGCCAATATAGAAGCACAAGCAGAGCACCATATATCTACTGACCAAACCATATTATTGACTGTGATGGATCTGGAGAAAGATCAGTTTAATATGGCTCTATCACATCCGACAGGAATGTCCCTTGGACCTTCGGGCAGCTTTAAGGAGTTAAACATAGTCATGGATGTTAAAAATATCCCCTTGTGGGACAAAATGAATCTTCATATGCAGACCGGTCAGCTGATTGTAAATGATTTGAACAAGACCAATGCTACAGCAGTAAAGACTGAAAACATGCTTGCAAAGGTCATCAAACAATGCAAAATGGAGAAAGCTAATGCAAGGGCATTAACAACTCAAAATGAAGAGCTGAAGAAGATAATTATGAAAATCGGTGTGGATCCAAATGATAAAGCCGCAATTCAAAAACTTATGAAAAGTGCAGAAGCAGAAATATCTTCATTAAGGAAAAAGTTGAAATTACCAGCTACAGAGCACTCATTGGCGGCCGAAGTAGTTGAGGTTGAAAAGGAGAAAGAGGAATTGTGACAGCAGTTGATGAAGAAAGACGAAGAACTCACTAAGGTAAAGCAGACTGCTATATCCTTACAGAATCATATCGAGAACCATACTTGTACTTTTGATTTTTCTACAGGTGAATCAGATCCTCAAGCCCAAGTTATTCAGCTTAACACAGAACTAAAGATGGCAGAAAGAGATTGTAAACAAGCCCAGTCAGAATTGGCCACAGTTACCAAGATTATGCAGGGATGGGAAGAAAAAGCACATGAGAACCAGCAAAAGCTACAGAAAGCTGAGGATGAAATCAAAGAGCTCAAGGAGAAATTAAAGGGAAATATTTATCTTATTAAAGCTAAGGATATCATCTGGAATGAGATTATCTCAGAAATGCAGTCAAAATGGGATTCCATGAATATAATTTCCAGAGAGAAAAGCATTGTTTCAGAACATGAAAAGGAGTTATTATCTAAGAAGCAGGCCGCTCTTAAAAGAGCGAATTGCGCCAGAAAATTCATAAACTTTATTAATGCCAAGACAGATGAAGAGTTAGGAGATATGGGGATACAGGATAGGTACTTCTATGCTGAGGAGGTAAATAAAATGATAATCAAAAATGACCTCCGAAAGGCCGCAGAGAAGCGGTTATTGGGAATTAAAGAGATAATTAAAAAATTTGATATATCATTTGACAAGTTGACGAGAACAGGTTTTCCCTCATGCTGGAAGGATAAAGGGGAGATTATGTCCTAGAAATTCTATGAGGATCAGTTGATATTTGAAAAAAGCAGAGCAGATGGCAGACATGAGAAGACACAGGTTTTAAAGGGAGAAACGGTATTTAATTTCTTACAAAGGCATTTCCTTCTGCTATGGATGGTGAAGACATTGTTCACAGGTAATCTTACTCACAGTCAGGTTGTTGCGTTTACACTGGAATATCATCGTTATAAGAATGCTCTGATGACTCAGGATAAGCTCTGGAAAGAATGCAAAATATTTTCTATGGACACAGAAAAGGGAAGTCCAGCCACTCAGCCACAAGTAGTCGTCCATCCACCAATAGTCATTGAGACAGCCACTATTTCAGGAGCATCAGCTCCCTTAGATTAGGGATTATCACATTTTATCATGTTTTAAATGAAGTCATGTAAATGTAATATAACTTTGTGAGGCATGTACCTCCACTACAGTGAGCAGTTAAGCAATTAGAGTTAGTTAGAATCGGTTTCATTACTGGAAACCATTTTGATCATATTGTATTTAAAGACAATTGAAAGAAGGAAGAAGGTTCTGAGTTTTGGACCTTGAAGGCTAATTTGTACTAAAAAATATTGAAGAACTGAAATTTTTGCAAGTT